>JAQGAH010000192.1:0-63565 GCA_034696885.1 Lepidocyrtus paradoxus | reverse complement strand
TAATCAGCTGACACATATATGGAAATTGAGAGGACGCAGCGCAGCTGCGTTACTCTCAATTTTACCAGAAATTTATTGTGTTTTCCTTTTCTCTTATAGATCAAGACGACCATATACATAGGTATACAGACTATGAGGAAGTGCAAGAGACAGAGTGAAACGAGAAATTGGTTGCACGCAGTCAAAACACTCCATGTATATATCTGGCTGGAATGGAATCAGGTAGGTAGATAGTGGAGTGAAATACGATCTTTATTGGCTTCAAACTAATACTTATATACCTACACGCATTTCCACTATAGTGCCGGATTTCAAAAGACGTGAAATATCCCTTTAGGAAAATGTACCTTCCCATTTTGAACAAAAAATTGCGAAACTCTCTGCACCAGGAAGCGTTTCGGCAGGAGGGGAAAAGGTTAAACTCAATTCTAATTTGATACATGCTTCAAACCTATTTAGGGAAGGTAAAAATCTATTTTGTGCCTATACGCACTATTCCATTATGGTTGACTCCCTCGTATAAACTACATGCATATTGTACGCATTCCTTGCAAAACTGATAGCAGAAAGTCCAAGGGCTGAAATGGAAAATCTCATGTGCAATCAATAAATCGTGTGAGTAGTTATGTCTCCCTACTTTCTTAGATTTTCCGTACAGACACTTGACTTGAAAAAGTCGACTCGTGAGCATAGTGTAAAATAACATTGTACTTTTGGCTATTCTTCTTAGGCATACTTTCTGATTCAATTTGCCCATCAGTTTGAGGCGACAGCCCTAATTTAATTCATACCAAACTTCTTGCATGTATATTGCATTACGTAAGCCATACAATGATTTGGTGAAGACACTTTTACGCCTCGATGAAAGAGGTTAGCACGAAGAAACCAAAAGAAATGAGATGCTAGTCGTAAGTTATGTAATAATTTTTACGGCTTAAATGCAACTAAATAAAATATGCACCTTATCCTATTCCGTTCCATAATTACCATCATTTCGTACAACTTTTCCCTTTTAAATTGCTTGACAAACGGGCATCCACTCAACAAAAGGCTAATTTCCTTTTACTTAGATTTTCCTTACTTAGCAACACTGACAACGCACACAGACCTTATCAAATTATGTATCAGCATGTTGCAAACCGCACGACTGAACTGGTAAGCAGTGTATTAAACTTTTTTCCTAAACACTAACAATTTTTTTTTCACGAGTGGGTAGTAATATGTTATTGTCCTGGTTTTCCCCTTTGTCCTACGTATCTACTTCCACACTTGCTCTCATACGTTTTCTGAGAAAAATTGAAGATAAGAGCTTAAAGAAACAAACAACTTCAGCTCTCGAGAAAAAAGCAGAGAAGTACTCTTTGCAATTTGAAAACATTTTCAGCAAACAAAATTAGGGATGCTACTCGAGTCTTTTAGTTACTGACTTTCACTTAATTTCCTTAGCATCTAAATCTAACCCGATTTCATCAACACCATCATCATGTTGACGAAGGAGCATTCAAAAAAATCCCGCACCCTTCCTCTATCACAAATTAAAGAGAAGAGCTCCTTCTTCAGCTTCTGTGTTGAGGATGATGATCAGGATGATAATTATCATCATCAGCATCATCGTCCGCACAAAGGAAGCTTGCAAAATGAACAACCTCTCAAGACAAAGACCACCATTTTATATGAATTTTCCAATAGCATGCAAATGCAAATTCTTATCTGCCTGCTCCCATCATATCATATTATAATCCGGGGCTTGCTGTACTCATCTTTTTTCCGTATGCCAACTCCACTCTGCCCTTTTCTCTCTTTCTTGTTCCTCTCTCTCAATTTCTTGTTGTTTGCTGTTGTCGTCGTCCTGCTTTCCCTATTTTGCTTGGAAGCTACATAATGCTATTACTTACTTAAGTATGAAAGGGGACTTGATGAAAAAGTCTTTATTTTCAGTTTGCCAACTCTCATTTGTCAAGAATATATAGAAAAGGGAAAAGGAATGGTATGAGTGGGACACAAATACACAATATATGGATTGATAAGGAAACAAATGCAAAATAAAATGGTATTGGGAGCTATATCATCAGATGGTCTTAAAAAAAGAAGGTCAGAGCCAGACATGACATCTTTCCCAGTCTGATTTCCCCTTTTATCTAACATACACCACTATCCACTACCCTTCCGATGATAAATAATCCGATGGCACGGCCTTAAGGAATACACCAAAATTCACTTTCTTCTCATCATTATCCTGTAAACAACGGGGCCAGAAAGGGGCTTGCTACCATCTTGAGTCATCTCTTATATAGTATGCTTATGTTTGTAGAAGTTTCGGAGATGATTTTTCAAAAAAACACGCTTATAATCGGAACCCTGCGCGATCAGATCAGCTAAAGTAAATATACTTTTATGGGCTCATTATGTAAAGTCGTTTGCGAAATAACAACGACTCTGTCCCCTTCTTTGGGGAAAGGAGAGGAAAGCTTTTGCCCCTTTTCATCATCATTTTCCAGAATTGTAAACAGTTTCTTGGGTGGAGCTCATTTTTTTAAATCTTTAAGAAAGACAATTAGGAAGCCTCAAACTGTTTCAAACTATTGGAAAATAGAGCTTACTATCGTGTTGTCCGTCTATTCAGCCCACGGCATCACTTAGCAAATTACCGATGAAAATAATGTATATCCTGACATTTAGTTTTTGCATTGACTTTTACAGATTGGCTAGTAAATGGGTCATGAATGCTGAGATTAGATGTTGTCTCCAAAGTATGGGAACAAATCGAATGTGATTTCTGTTAAATATAAGAAAAGATTGTGTGGGAAGACTCTATTTCCACTAATATTTATAGTATATTTACTTTCACCATCCCAAACATATAAAGAGGATCTGAAATCTGCGGGGCAAAAATACTCTTGTTTTTCCAGTGCCCTTGAGAAGCGACAAATTAATGATATATTACAGTAGATTCTACAAAATAACAATGTGTGGGCTTTCCCCTCCCGCCTGTAATTTTTCTCGGGCTTTGTTGACTTTGAAAACAATTTACTGTTACATTATCATCTTCCTAATAATAGTAATAACCATTAAAATAATATAATAAGGAGTAGGGAGACGACCGCGTGCATTTAATTTATTGCGTGGTTGGTGTAGGAGTGCAAAGGAGACGAAATTTTAGCTTTTTTTGTGAAATGTAATACTCTCGGAAGATTTGGAGACCGGGAAGAATGAAAATGTTTAATGTAAAGTGAAAGGGAAGGGAAAAGAAGTGAAAGTAAGGGGGGTTATCAGCTCATCATAAATAGCGAACGTAAACACTTTTAGAAAAGGGGGGTTGACTGACTGACGGAAACAGAAATCCCATATATTAGAAGGGAAACTGAGCACAAAAATCGAACATGACAGTATACCAACTTCCCATTTTTCTTGGTCCAACAATTTCGTTTACGAATCTTTAACCGCAGATCTCCCAGTCATCGTGAGTGCACTGAGCATATGGCCTCAATCCCCCCTTCGACGTCGCATTACCGTCTGTGAGGGTTTTAGAGAAAGTTATGAAATTACGACATAATCATGCAGAGTTTTCATTAAACGATCAACAAAACAGAAACGACATGCCTCGATAGTCTTCCCTAATATGTTGTCAATTCAAGATTAAGTTCTTGGCAAAAAAAAATAATGAAAATTTTAACGAAACTTTGGTGGCACTATTTTTCCTCAGCAAGTTAGTTGCCGGATCGTGTGGCTTGGCTACTTTATGGCTAATTTATGACACACTATATATGACAAGGAGCATCATAATCAAATGGTCGCCATGTATATAGCTCAACATCTGTTACAGCAAGCTGAAGCTGTTCAAGTTTGAAAAAAAGAATGTGTTCTACTGTAATGTGGCTGTAAGTACCTAAAAGTGGTTTAATAAAATGAAATATTACATAAATTAATTTTCTCCCTTTTTATGGATTCTATAGATTAGTTAAGCATTAGCAAAGGGTTTTTCTAACCCTCTGCTATTAGGAATAATAGGGAAAATGGGATGAGAACCAACTCCTCCTTCTGTCCAGTATCCCAGTGTGGTCTCTACATCATCATTTTGTGTGCTACTTGACTTAAGCCAAAATATCATATATGTAATTTTGCTATAATATGATAACAGGAATAGAGGAAATTTATAAGGACTATAAGTAGAGAGTGTGTGGAGAAAGCGTACTTTCACCCAGAGTATCATAATATCATTCCTTCTATGCCCACCAACCATTCACTCTGAGCCAACGGACCTTCCCTAGTTCTTAGTTGAGCTTGCGGAAATGGAAGACGCTCACGTTAGAAAAGTCAGGCAAGAGAGGGATCTCTCTGTGTGTTTAGCTGGCATGAGAACAAAGAGCGATCCAAAGTCTCTTGCCAAGACATATATCACTGAAAGCCACAAAGCAATATCACAAAGTGTATGACATGATATATCGTAATCGAACCCGCTAAAATCTCGTAAAAATCTTAAGGAAAAAAAATTTGTGGGAGATTTTCCCCCCACACAGTTTGAGCCTTTCTTTATCAGTAATGGAAACCTTAGTCCGCTGCCTGTGTCTTCTCCTCCCATGTTGTAATTTACTCTCAATATTCCAATACAAATTTGGGATGAATACATTTCCAATTTCGTCTGGATCCACCAGTGTCCTCGTTTCAGATGATTTTTACCCAAAAATGGCAACCTCATCGGTTACACCTACTCAGATGGAGGTTTGACTATAAAGGAAAATATAATAGCGGAAGAAATAAATTTAGCAGATTTTTCTTAAAAAAAACGTATGAAAGGCAATTCCCCATTTCCCTTTGTGTGCCTTCCAAAACATTTATTTATTTTTAATGTAATTATGTATCAGTGAAGGAGAAAGCATGGAAAGAAGAAAGGAAGGACTAAACTACCCCGGACTATACATATTATTATGTATGTACGTATGTTCCTCTTCAAAAGTTGCTTTGGTATAAAATCACAGATTTTTTTTTAAATTTACAATCCAGCAGCGTTAGCTATAGTAAATCTGGCAGTGGACTACCAAGCTATTTCTGATTTGACGTGATGAGGACAACTGGTCAAGCTTACATGGCTCCAAAGTGAGCCCGATTTTGTTGGGAGCAGAGCAGAGCAAAAAAAAAAGTAGTTAAGGGCAGTCAATTTGATAATACTTAATGAGGAAGCCACCCCACTAAAGAATAATAAGGAAGAAACTACTTGGAGTACAGCAAAGTAGAAAAAGAAACGGATACAAGGGAGTGACTCTTCTGGAATTTTACAAGTACCGCTTTGTCTTCCTTCATCTTCCGGTGTCTGGCTGGCTCCTTTTAAAAAGGGAACTTTTCAGTGTCTTGGCGAAGCTCTAAGGGGATCTAATGGCGGCTTTGACGATGATGGTCGCCTTTTACTTGTCCGTTATTTTCATCAAGCCTCTTGTTCTCTTCCAGTTGAAGAAAACTAAGTTACAGTAGTCACACACACTCCCCTGACATTTTTATTGGCCACTAATATTAGAAAACCTTTGCACTGTAGGAGGTCCCCTTTTCTTTCTTGACCCCATTTAAGTCTGGCAATGAAAGGGCATGCCACTGCATCACACCACCAACCAACTAAAGTCAGAGGCTACAATAATAAAAGACTTCTCATCAAGGAAATAGCACAGAAAGTGTTGTCGTTGTACTCTAATGCCCTCCTTTAAACTGAGCAGAATATATACGAGTCGCAGAGTCCCCATTAAATAAGAGGCTAGTACATGAGCGAAATGTTAAAATACGCTGAACAAAATATCTAATAATACCTGAAATTAGGATTTTATCATCAATGTCCCCCTAACAGAGCATTAATACGAGGGAAGATCATCTGAGAGGAAAATTTTCCGAAAGAAAAAAGTCCCTCAACAAACCAGACCTTCCATTATTATTTCAGTTTCCTAAATGCTGCTTTCATGTATTTTGCTTTGAATGGCCTGAGAGAAACTAGCCAATCTAGAGCAGAACACTGCCATATTACTGCAAAAGTGGATGTCGTGGTATTTCTCTTTGTAGGAAAAGTCCTTTCTGAGTATTAACTAGTAATGGGTTCATAACTTAAGGACTGTCTATCTGTATGTAGTAGACAGTGGAGTATTATGAGAAAAACAATATTATTCCACACAGTTCCACATACCATATAGATTTTATATGGGAATAGCTTTAGAACGGAAAAAAGTGGGCCTGGAGGAACACAGTTTTTGCTACAAACCCAATGTCATTCTCCTTCCATTACAATCTCAGTTACTTATCTTGAATTCTCTGTTTTTCTAAAGGCCGTTTACTTGAATTGCTTTTAATTTTTTTGTATTTTGTAACAAATCTAACAATTGATTTGGTTGTATAGTTGGGAATGGGATTTCTCTCAGATTTCACTTCACATTTAATACCGAAAAAATAGCCGATATTATTATGACATTTCTTGTAACTGGCTTGGATCAGTGAACCTTCCTGAAAGGTTGTCCTCATGAATCAGAAGTTATGGAATCCATCCGCATACCACCTACTTATGTCGAATATATTTCTCTCTGTAAAACTCTCCATTTTATCTTATTGTAAGCCAGTCAGTGTACCTATATTTAACATTATTAAGTACATTTCGTAGATACTAAAACATTTTTTAACTCTGGCCGCAGCAATCCAAAGTTACTCAAAACTGCACAGCGCCTACATACATAGAGGATGTGCTTATGTTTGAGTATGATATAAGTTAGCGTGGTATCCCATTGAGCGCTAATTACTAGTTTATTTAAAAAAAGATTTCTTAATGAAAAGCAAGTTAGACAGCGTTTTTCTAGCTGTATGTCAAAAATACTTTACTCGTCTTTTGAATGCCAATTCTTTCTCTATGATACAGACACAAATTTTTGAATGAGTTGTGGGGCAACTATAAAACCATCGAAATACAATGAATGTCGTTGTTATCACCTTAAAACACTCCCACCCGAGTAAGAAATCCAACCAAGCTTTGAAGCTCTGTTTGAATATTACATACCAGAACGATCGTTTTATTCTGTAAAGGGAAACGAAATGGTCCCCATTTACTATTTTCTTCTTGTATCAAAACATTTAGAAAATTATGTCAACTGCTCCGTACAACAGCGCAATATTATTCTGTGACGTTAACAGATGATAACAATCAGTAGAAAATTGCTTAAAAATTTGCTTCGATTACTTGAAATGTTGTTTTGTTGCTAAAAGATACAATACCTAAGCTGTTTGTTTCCTCTCAGCCCGAGCAAAAGGGTAGTCACTATAGCCGCATATATTTTATTGTCAGCTCCCACTCCCACCGTTCGTTACAGTACAAAATCTTAAATTGATCCCATATATAAGCAATCTTTTTTTTTCAAAAATTGCCTTCAAATTGATCTTTACAACTTTAACAACTCACAATCAACTTCTTCCTTATCGAGCAATTGTTCGCAGACAATGTCCAATCCCGTATTGCGTATAGGCCATAAGGGGAAAAAACTGAAGTAAGGAGACGTAAAAATGAAAAGTTATAATGGGAAATTAATTCAAGCAGTTAAATTTAAATAGAGTTGTGCTCTGAGCAAAGCGGCATCAGGTTTATTCTTCCCATGTGGAATCATAACAAATGGAACAGCAGCGGTCCATACTTGACTCAAAAGTCGTAGCTGGTGATTTCAATATTTTCTGGGTGCATTTTATTTTCCTATGTATCATCATCTCTGTCATTACCATGTTCATATCAACCAAACACCCTAGCCCCAGCACTACTCCTTGTTTTTTTTGGTACCTCTGCCAACTGGAATGCGAATCATATTTTCCTGGATTTTTTTTCTCTCTTTCATATTTTGCAGAGTAGCATTTTTTAAACTTACTTTACTATAAGACAAGGAGAATAGAGAAGATGAATAAATCCTCTCCCTCCTTCATTCCCCAACTCATCTGAATAGAATTTCAATAAAACTGCACTCTCCCTCTGCTCAGCTCGATATTTTTGCTACTACAGTTTTCCTCGCCTTTCTATCATTTTTCTCACACCCTACATCCCAACCTATTTATATTCTCATCATACTCCTATTATTACCTATAGTTTTGTAGGGTATTGAGAGGAGAGGGTTTTTAAAAAAAGGGAGGAAAAAAAAACTTTTCATATTCGCACTTTTTTTTAAGAAGAAAAACCTTTAGGAGAATGAAGCGATATTTGGATAAATTTCCATCATTTTATGCTGGAACATTTTTTCTTACTTCTTTTTACATTTTCTTTTCTGCTCTACACGATTTTTATTACATGTTCTGTTTACGATTAGATGGCAGTCATATTTCCTTTCAGTATGATGGCAGCAGATCGAGACTGGCCGTGTATGGAGAATATGCTTCGGGCCCCACATATTAGGGGCCCTGGAAACGATTTTTCAAAAGGATAGTGTGAATTTGAAGTCCTTGTTTTCAAGACCCGATGTCTTACGATTTAGTCACCTTTACATAATTTGTTAATTTTGAACCTTCATGTCTCTCTTTTATATCATAGGATTTTGCTTCTACATCATGAACTCTAAGTTTTACTGATTTCTAAATGTCGAGACAAAAAAAAATGTAAATTATCTGTAAACTTGCATCACATTTATTTCTCTAGTGTCGGACCACTTACACTAAAATTAGGGCCCTGAACTAGCTCGTTCTCCAGACCCCACTACAAGTAGAACAGCAAGTTCTAGCTGGGCACTGAATTCCAGCATCTATGAATTGGATCGGATCAGAGTGAAATGTGTAAGTAAACTCAATATTTTTTTTACAAAAGTTCATATCACAACTTGTACACATCTCTTTTCGTCAATATTATTTTGGTTGCAGAAAGAGAACATTGAGAGATTGGTGGACGCATTAATATTCTACTTATGCGATTGCTCTGATTACGTATTGGAGTATGAAGATTCTGCAAAATATATGTTGGTTACTTCCTCCAAATTATGTATTATATCCCACCCACACTCATATAAAAATACATACACAACAGTCAAATGATAAGAACGGTAATATATGACGCACAAATTTGTGTCTAGGCTGTAAGAACTAAACTATACATGGAATTTTGTGGGATAAGGCTAATATGCATTTTGCAATATGTACTTTATTTCCCCGAAACACAAAAGGGTCAGCACTGACAACAATAAGATTTTGAGCCTCTCTTTATCCAAAATAGGTTAAAACATATCGACATAATCTATCCGATCTATGACATGATAGAATAATACGTATTATTCAGAATCCCCTTCCATTTTCAGCATTTCAGCTATAGGTACATTTCATATAACTACTACATGCATACGTCTCCCAGTTCAGGAATATCAAAATCCTCCGGAAAAGCTGACTGGGAAGCCGCACAATTCCTGTTAAAAATATTCAGCAAAACCGACAACGATGTGGGTCTCCCTAAGCTGGTATTTAGACTGAGAACCGGAAAAAATACGAAATATTTGAGAAGATATATGTCAACAGTAGTGGTAATGATGGCAGTGCTTGGTGGTATTCACTAAAGTTAATGTAAATAAGGAGCCTTGAAGCTCCCTTAAAGGATTTCCTATTTTTTGGCAGACAAGCTACTTTTTTCTTCAAAAAAAGTCTACTTCTGAAGGTTTAGCTGGAGGCATTTGGAATAGGATGGCGGGAGGAGGCAGACGAAAGTATAACCTAGTGAAAACTCTCTCCCTTGCACGATGGTCGATGATATTCATGATGGTGATGATAAGATGGGGAGAGGAGACTCCAAAAAGAAGAAAAAATAATACATTCCCAACATACACATTTTCAGATGGGGAATATTAGAAAGTTAAAGTTGTAATGAAAAGTTGCTTCCAGCCAGACATGTACGTGGATGTGTGTGGATGCTTGATATTTGTAACGAGCCCAAGTCAACTTGTCAGTTCTTGTTGGGAACATATTACCTCCTCTAAAAATGCATGTAAGCTTGCCCAAGCCTCCCTCATTTTCTCAATAGTAACGAAAAAAAACTGTAGCCAAGCCACCGAGAGAGAAAACTTTCTGGGTGAGATCGAGTAGGATTAAAATGATCTTGACTGATAAAATAACCTTTACAAAGTCATATTAAAAAGGAATATATTTCATTTTATATATCATCCCATGTACGTCAATAGACCACATGAAGAGTGTTTATTACCACTTTGTAAAATCTAGCATGAAGCTTGCAATGCCTGATAAAGAATGTAAACTTTTTTACCGCTGTTTGTCTGCGACTCTGCGAGTGAGTGAGTGTGAGAGCAAAAGTTTTTTTTTCCAGCGGCAAAAATTCGTTTCCCTTCGGTAGTCCTGATGGTATTCTAAGGAGAAGATGAGAAGGAGCCAGGAGAAAATTGGAATTCTGACTTGATGATGAATTCAAAGAAGACAGAAGCAATCTACAGTTTATACAAGTAATCTAGGCATGGGAAGAACCAATTCTAGGAGAAAGTGCTAAAGTACTAATATGGTAAGTTTTGTACGCTTAGGGTCTACCTGAAATGGAGAGGAAAGTGGATTTTCCCCAAGTCTAATGAGGGAACCGAATGCAATAGGATGAACCTGGATTCCATCTTGTGACTATCCCTTTTCATCTGATAAATGTTCAACCAATCAATCATCTTGGTGAAAGTTGGTGATAGGAGGGAGACTTATCATCGCATATTTCACCTTTTGGTATGCATTAGGAAGTGTAAATGGTAATATTATTACAATTTTAGTTTCTGCTTTTTTGAATAAATGGAGGAACTATTCCGGCAAAATTTGCATCAAGGAGATCAGACCATCTTTTAAAAAACCGTGCATGATTTATTCATTTTGACGAACTGCAAAATTGCTACAGGAAATAAGAGCTGAATTGAAACTTTTTCCAATTTGGAAGTCTTGCTTAGAAGTAAATGCCTATACATATTTAAATACACATACCAAACTCTCCACCCGTAATTTAGACATACGCACAAAATTACGCACATGGTGATTTTAGACGGAGGTGACGAGTCTGAAGAGACATGACCGATTCTCTATCTCGATGTCAAGCTAGAAAATCATTTTTTGGCCAAAATTCAAATTCCAATTTAACACCGTTTTGTTGTAAAATTGCATTTAAAACAAGCATATTTAAATTTGCGTATTTCACTTTATTAATTACATCAAAATCCGTACACGAAATTGGGACATACAAACAATCTCGCCCAAAATTTATACGGGGCGTCATGGAGAGCTGATAACGCATCCAAAAGATCTTTGCAGGACCCCTGTAACCGTTCGCGGTGCTAGTTGATAAAAATATTTGATTTGAAATTTTCTCCAATTTCAAAACCCATTCTAAAACTGCAGCTTTTAGTTCTTTGACTAGGGAGAAATCAACTCTGGACTGAATTCATTTCATGACATTATCTGGAACTAGGAATAATTCGGGAGTAACCCCCACATAAATTGTTCGTCCGTTTTCCTATACATCAAAAAAGTTTTGGATATATTTTAAAAAATTAAGGTTTGCCGATGACGAGCATTCCAAGGGATAGCAAGTGATATCAGCTTGCTCCCAGTAGCTAATGTATATTTTGGCAAAGGTTCAAATAAATGTAGTGTTATGTCTCTATACGCCTTGGGAACTATAAAAAAAGCTACGTGGGGAAAACGGTCACAAATATGAAGCTTGATAAGTCATGTGAAACACACATAAATCAATACAGACAGCCTAGTGGAGAGTTGGCAAGTGGTTTATTGATGCACATATAAAGCCTCATCCAACTTTCCAAGTTTGAAAATCCAGTGATATTTTGCATTAGAGCCCTCATGGTGTGGGCCTCACTTCCATTGAGACTCCCAATCTGTAAAACGACAAAATATCGCGGATGATGGTAGGAGACGCCTGGAGTTTGATCCAAATTCCTATCTCTGTCCTCAATTAAATATGGTCATAAAAGGAGCTGAAGAAAAGATTGATTTCTTTGCCTGTTATAAAATTTTATAGTCTAGTCTGCAGCTGGCCTCATTTCCAGCGAGTTGGAGTTTCTTTTATCATTACTTTTTTTTACAAGTTGGCTACAATATATTATGTTTCGCAAGCAAGGAGAAAGGAAATAAATGGAAATGAAATGCAGTAGATGTGTGTGGTTCTGAGTAATTTATAACGGCTGATAATACTTCCAACAAACATTATTTCGTTTACATCAAGATAAGGGGTCGACTTGGATCTTTATGGATGTCCTTAAGTACATTAAAATCAGGAATAATTTGATATTAAACTAAGCATCTGGAGTGGAAAATGGGTTCAATGACATAACAGATGCAATTAATTAATGCCGTCGTTTTTTGCCACATTTAGTTGTCAACCTTTAAACAGCACTACGGACTCTTTCAGTTAATATTACAATGTTGTGTATGTATCAAAGTAATTACTATTCAAACCAGTTAAACACATATGCATGCTAAATACATTGTTAAATATAGAGGAGAAGTTACCCATAAGCATCATACCTATGAATTCAACTTGTTCAGCTCCCAATCTTACATCTGGCCACCAAACATATAAACGATAAAGATGACTTGAAAGGTGGAAGATTGTGTCAGCGGTATTTGTAGATACCTTTTGGGAGTACCTCGTATTTTGTACATTGCTGCAACCCTTTTTTTCTGCTCAAAATTTTGTAGAATCCCTTTCCCCCCCAAAGTTATGTAACACTGCATAGATTTTTCGCAGTGATAAAAATCAAACCTAAAAATAAATGACAAGGAGGAGGAAGGAAGGAAAGATAAAAAGTTCCTTTATAGAATCGTATTCCATTTTTCTTGACAGGAGAGGAAACAGTCATCGTATTTATTGCATTGAAGCTTTTACATCGCAATAATAATAAGACATATGAAAGGTTGTTTTTCTACATTTCGGGAGACAAACTGCTTCTCATACTACCACCCTGAAAGTTTTACCTCCTGTACAATCGTATACAGGAGGAAGCAGAAGCATTTAAGTTTTTTTTCTTCAGCCTACAAGGGAAAAAGTTCCCTTTTTCGACTCGGCAAATATATAAGGAAAATTACAGGATTTTTTCTGCATCCCACAATTTAAGATGGTGGAAATTGAGCGGAAACTCTTCACTAACGATAAGTTTAACGTGCCACTTCATTCGTATAATTTGATCATAAAGAAATCAAATTGGGAATAGCGTAGAAAATATATGCAAACGGAAGGCAGGCCAGTCCTAATTACTGTATATTGTAGGATCTTTACAAAATTACTCTCACGTATGGCTGTCTAATCAAGATGAAATGTTTATGAAAGTTGCGAATTTTGACTATTTTTCTTGCTTTCTCTTTCCTTAATTGCTTCACTATAGTTAAGCATTATTAAATCTGTTTTTCAAGCATATTTTGTTTTGCTTGTCACAAGCTATAGTAACGGAAGTGTTCCTGGAGTAAGATCTACATTACATTTGGAACCGGGTGAAATGCAATACAGGGTGACGTTTTTATGAGGAAAGCGCCACTACCGGCATCACCAAAAGCTTTACATGTTTCCCGTCAACTTTTCTTATAAAATGTTGATGAAACTAGTAGGAACAGTGAGGAAAACGTTAACAGCATGTCACACACAATAAGTAACATGCCTGCATCCCCCCCTCTGCATTCATAAATCCACCCAAGCTTCGTTGACAATAATGGGAGTGAGTACCGCAACGGAATCCGATCCGAAGAAGCCCACCAAAAGAAAAAAAAATCTTTCAGAAAACCCCGATATGAAAACAATAACAGCCATGAATAATGAAGAAAAAATCAGCATATGTGCTTGTAAAATGGGGAGAATGAAAATCACTTCCTTTCCCCGCCACCTCACTTTCTCCCCACACATTCTTGAAATTATTATAAAAGTTGCTGTTTGAAAGTCAGCCCGAACATAATGTATAGGATGTGTCATTCCATTCCACTAATATTTGCATGAACCCTATTTTTATTACTGCCTCCGTTCCTTTTCCACTAAGTCATTCATTTTTCTTAACTTTCTATCGGCTTTATTCCCCCCTTTCCAGTTGGGTTTTCTCCCATCCCCTGGCATTGAAAATAATGTAGATTTCATGTAAATACTGTCTAAAACACTATAGATAATAAAAAAGACACTGTCCTTTGTTCCCGCTAAACCCACCTTTCTCTATAAGAAGCGGAAATGAATGGTGAGGTGAGAGAAAAAAACAAAGAGAAATGTTGACTGTCCTCATCGGAAAAAATCTAAGTTTATATCTTTATATAAACCCCCTTTGAATAGTAAAGAGGAGGAAGCCGCCTTCCACAAATGAAAGGAACGGCGGATGGATGCTTGTTCTTTACATGTTTTATCCCATCTCATCTCTCATGTAGTTTGTGTAGATGGATGAATGAAGATGAAATATTTATGGGCTCGACGTGAGGGCATGAGACAAGGGAGTCTTCTCCGCCTTCCTCTCCCAGACACACACACGTAAGCTCATGTATTCATATTATCTCTGTCTATTCTGTCCATTAAAGACGTGAATTTTCACATTACATAAATATGGGAAACACAATAGGAAGTAGTATCCTTGGAGATGAAGCAGAAACATATATTCCGTCCTAAATGGCTTATTGGAGTGATGTATGTCGGTATTACCCCAAGTGTATTCCCAAACATTCCCCGTCAGTCACTCAAAAATTGTTTCCTTCTTGGTGAGCAAACCTTTATATGCAGCCAGCGTCGGCATCATTACGATTTCTTTCACTTGTGAATAGCTAGACTTTTTTTCAGTCCATGATGATTCCTACAGCAAGATAGCAAGAGAGAGGGAGGAAAAAAACCCTGAATCTATTTAGCTATCCATTATTTATGCATCCATCACGGTAGCCATAGTCTGGATAGAATTTGCCGTATGAAAATTAAACAAGTTAGTTTGTAAGCTCCTGTCGTACTTTCCCCTAGTCAACTTTCACGTGTTCGCCGTGTCATAAGGAGTTAGCTGACTTGGATGTATTAGTGATTATAAGAAAGGATATAATTAACTTTAGCAGGATGTTATGTCATCTAGTATTTAACTTGCATGCGTAACTACATGGAATGCCCTGTGCTGTCTGGATTTTTTTTTGTTGTGAGGAAAGATTCGTATGGATTCCTTCCCCCATTGTACTTCTCATCCGTCACATTTTGTCATTGGGAGAAGGAAGTGATGATGATGGAGTAGCATGAAGTGGACGGATGATGGAAGAAGAATACGTTAGTTGAGGCGAGGTAAACAGAGCGTTAAAAACTAATCGATCGTCCCAATTTATTCAGCTTTCAATCATTTTAATTTTGTTGTCTCAGCAGCGACAGCAGCAGCCAGCCTTGCCTGCTCGTATTAAAAATGGAGTTTACGAGTGGATAGTATTAGCATGTGAAAGTGACGCGAGGGAAAGCAAGTCAGTAGCTGGTATGTTGGCTGCTGGTAGTGCCATGGAGCAAATCAAGTATGAGTGAGTACTTCATCAACTAATCTTGCCACCAACATGCTTACACGAGCCGTTCCATTCTATCAAGTAAAGAGACCGGATGGAAAATACATATTCCTATCCTTTTTTAGTTTATGTCCGTATACGAATCTCACGTATAGTTTGGTTTACATCCATCCGTTGCTACAACTTAATTGACCTTGACACCATGAGTAAAATCATTATACAGAAGTTTTACCTAAACAACATTTATCTCAACTTGTACAAACTGACCTCTGCTCTGGCTCCAGAATCCAGTTTATAAAGTAACATCGAGTTTCTCCTTGTTCATGTATGATGCAGAATAAATTAATTTGCCTTGTTATACCAATATTCCTGCTGTTGGCGGTGTTGTTGCAGAAATTCGAGATTTTGATTGCTCCAGGCACTCAGTTATTTATTCCAGTTTCGTTCCATTTCACTCCACGAATGTCTTTTTGAAAAGAAAACATTTGGAATACAAAAAAATGTATGCATCTAGCTAGAAAAACGTAGCCCTAGGCCCTTTACTGAAGCTAGCTTATTATTAGATGTATTCTCTTGTAAGTATGCCTCCGAGTTGGGAAAGTCAGCAGAAATTAATTTTTTCTTCTCTGTATACTTAACGTACAAACATTATCTTCGTACATGGCCTATACCTAACAGTGGAAGTCAAATTAATCCAGTAAAAAGGGCTTATACTGTTAGCAAACCTCCGGAGCAAAAGGTCACGACATCCCCATAAAGGTAAACCTCATTGATAGGCCAATATGCTGGAGACAAATACACTTTATATTTGATTTTAAACATGTCACTTTAAAGGCTTCCGTTTGGGAGCTGAAATGACAGCACTTTGAGCCCAAGCATACTAACAAAAGGGGACACATATGTAGAGCCGGAGAAAAAAAGCCAGGTGTAGGGAAACTTTTAGCCGTTCGTTATTATCTAGGAAAACTTCTTCCCAAAAAAATATGTGTGACCTGTCTGTACAAAAAAACGGGGCTGACGTATTAGAGCCAGTTGATGGATGATGCGATCACCTATGTATAGCAGTTCATCTTTCCTCTGCTCCTCTAGAGCTTCTCCCCACTTCACTTTCACTCTCCACCCATATTTCCTAGATGAAGAGTAGTAATGCTGGAACTGGGAGTCTTTTCCCTACGGCTCTTATGAAACGTCCTTCGCAAATTGCATATGACATGTTGAAGGAGTAAGAATAGGTTAGGTTATGTGGAGATGCTCCCGTGAAAGTAAAACCGATTCCCTTTTCCCCATCTCAGCAGCTTGGTCCCCTTTTCAATATTATTTTTATGGAAGGAACTACCTCCTAAAAAATATGAGGAAGGTATTTATGATCACTATACATAGTCAGCTATACTCCATTTTTTACATCATCGGAAGAAAACTGCCTTAAGCTCCAATCTCCTTTCTCCCCTTCTGTTTTTTAAGGGAGGGAACATGTAATGACTTTCTGATACTATTGATTGAGATTCATATTACAGTGGAGAAACGATCAATGGAATAAACACGGCTGTATTCCTCCTAGCCAGACTCTTTACATCTGTGCTGGTAATTTCCCCAAAAAATATTCCCACCTTGCGACTTTCCCTTTTCCTAAGACAATACATATGGAGACGACTGCAGTATGAAATGGGAGACGACGGATTAGACAAAACAATCCTATCACGCGCTCCCCATACGCAATTTGTCTGCTACTTGTACGCTCGACCGAGGAAGGGATTTTTTCTGCCAGTAGCTACACCAGCCTCACTATAGAAGCTCTTCTGATATAATAATGAGGCTGATAATAAACGGCACCCACACACGGATGACAATGCAACTATCTGACTTTACTCTATTTTTATGGTGCAGTGAAAGTAAAAGTGCGCATTAAAAACTGGTTTACAATTTCCCCCTTTTTCCCACTTCGTAATCGAAGGTAGTTACTATATCGTGGATGGGATAGTTGGATGCAAGTGTGAGAGGGTGGGTGGGTTGGTGTGAGAATGAAAAAAGGGTAAGCACGCATATAATAGTAATAACTGTAATAATCGTAGTAGCTCCTTGAACAAGGAAGCATATAACAGGAGTATGATTACAGTAGTAAAAGTAGTAATTGTAAATGTACTAAAGTGATGGCCGTGGTGTGGCGGCGGTCTTAAAGCGACATAGGCATATATACGTCGATACCTATACTATTTAGTCTAACGTTGTTATTAGTAGAGAGAAATTGCACTGATGATGTTGAGGTGGTCTCGCATTCCACCATCATACATATTGACTAGAGTGGGGGAAAACCTACTGCATTTTTTGTCAGTTTGTTGTAAACTGCACATGTTCACCAGTTTAACCTGCTCAATACTTATGGTGTTGTTGGGAGCTGGAAAAGTCAGATTTTTCCCCCTCCTTTCTCTGCCGGCTTCAAGTTGAACGTCATTAACTAAATCCAAATGGGTACTTTCGCTTCCAATTATGTCACACAATCCTTTTCCCCTGGTTGTATGAGGCTGTGAGCTATATGAACCTTTTTTTTCGGAATTTGCTCCGTTTTTCATATTTCCTTTCCCCAGCATAGACCGACAGGCCTTAGGGGGAGGAGTAGGAGGTGTTCATCGATACTAAAATATTATGGTAAAGTGGAGCTTTTACGAGGCGATATAATAAGACTGCTGTTTTGTCTGGTTAAAAAATGTATTTCTCGTAATGGAAGAATGACAGTTTACAGTTAGTTTGGAGTGTCTATTTTCTTATTCTATTAACCTGCTGAGTTGGCAATTCATAAGTTCGTTCGTGCTCATTAAAAATTATTTTGTGAGGGTTATCCTCAAAACTCTGATTTGAGCACGTTGTCAGATTGTTGCAGTTTTTTGGGTGGCGTAAATTTTTAGTGTGGATGCTATGAAAAGTCTATAATTTTGTGTATTGGAAAGGTAAACTATGAAAAAAATCCCCGAATTGGTTACAAATCCGACTAATTACAAATGACTAAGAAGTCAATCGTCCATCGATACTTATTTTCCCCTCCTTATTTGTACAATGACCCCCTCACTGTATTTAAATACTTAATCAACTAATTACGTTTGAAATGATCATTAGCAGTCTAATATATTTAACATCCCGAATGCCAATTCTTACAATTAGTGACTGCTCAATCGGTCCTGATTCCATTCAAAAGTTATCATTTTCATATGGTTCTCATCCAGCAAACAAAAACTTTCTTCTCCAATCTCAACTCTCATTCTAGATGCCAGCCACACTCAATTAAACTCCTCACTAAGTACCCTGCTTATGAAGCCATGATTCCCATTTCAAATCTAAAAAAAGATTCCATTAAGACTCGACATGGGAACGACAAGAAAAAAATATCATCCTGAGGGGGAAACCTCTGAATACAGAAATTATCCCACACGGCTGCACCCCGTAAACTTGAGTGGAATTATAAGGAGAGTGTAAGCAGGTTGGATATCCGCCCAAGTATTATAAATGGCTTGCATCATTATCATCATCCACTGAACATGTACATTGTCAGGCTGTGTGTAGACGACGGTAACAATGCCTACCAGGAAAATGGCCATAGATGTGCATAGTTACTCCTGATGATTCAAAAAGGTTATGTTATCATCATCATTATGAGAAATACATTGTGTCTCACCAAGGCTTCGAATGTGCGTGCTAGAGCTAGATATATGTACCTTTCTCCTCCTCTATAAATGGGTTTGAACAATCACGGTTGAAAATCATTACTATTACCCTCACCATCAGCATGTCATTTCCTCCACAGATATTCCTGATCATCTTTCCCCTCTCCTTGATACTTGATTCAGTACTCTTGCAATTTAAGATATCTAGCTCGATATTAGCTCTTCTTGTAGACCGTCTGGAAGGAAGGACTAATAGCAGTGTGCAATGAGTTTGCTCGATATACACCGCAGGATTATCTACCGGATGAGGATGATGTGTTGGGGGTGTGTAGGTATAAATTCGCCTCCACAAGGATGGGTGAAAGTCAGCAGAGAACGCATTAACATCTCCATAACCGTACTACACGAAAAATAATCGAGTGAGTAGATTTAGCAGATTTCTACCTCTCCCTACTTGATGTCATTCGACTCCCTTTACTGGTTCACCAGATTATTATTATTATTTCAGTGAAAAATAGAGCGGAGATAGGGAGACGGAGCCAGGGAGCAGTGACTTTCTCCAGTGCATATAAAACGGTATAAAATGGACTTAGCAGAGATCAGCCTCGGCTTATATAACATGAGCATGTCTACCTATACAGAATTATATGCTGTGCTTGTGCGGTGGAACGGAGAAGAGAGGCAAACAAAAGCAAGGAAAAAAATCCGGATTTGCGGGAGTCGATGTAGGTGGATGGTGGGAGCAGTTATAAATGGCCCTTATTATTTCTATGATTGTGAGAATTGAAAAGGAGAATGTAATAATAATGCAAAGATCATATAAGCTTTATGTACCTACTTAAAAAGGTATAGGAAAGGAAACCAATAAATCTCTGCTATGATTTATGCTACTCGTTGGCTTGCTGAGGAATTTTCTACGATTATTTATTTATTTATTTCGATTTCAAACCAGCCAGATTCCAGCCAACGTACATTAATAAGTAGCCTTAAGATGTATTTATTTAGCTAAAAGTAAATAGTCAGATCTCTTCATTCCAGACTCTCTGAGTATATAAGGGTGAGCTAAATGAAAATTAAGGCAAGAGTTTTAGTCAAAGTCCATAGTATATTTTTAGTATGTGTAATTCTGATTATTGTTAATGAAATCTGTATAAAGTTCATATTGCGATTGAATCGAATAAATAAAACTGATTCAGCCATGACGGCGTTTACGAAGAATCAGTAAAAACTGTGGACGCAGAACCGGCTATATTAACAAAGACCAACTGCCTCGTTGCTGGTCTCTTTGTCCGCAACTATCCAGAAAACTGACAAACATCAACGAGCTTATGATTCACGGCATCCCAGTCTTCCGGTTGGTATGAGTATGACATGTACAAATGTAGGATGATACCTTAGAATAGTATGAAAAATGCGGGTCTGGGCAAATATGATGCTTTCTATGGCTTCATGTTATAGTCATGCGGTTGCGTAAATTTGCGCCAATTTTTGTCCTTGGTGGCCAATCACTCCCATCGTCATCATCCAGTTTTACTACTGTTAATGATCACATTCCTCATCGTATATAAGAAGGATTTCCCACCCAAAGACCGACATCATTCCAGCATCATTTGTTCTGTGCCAATGTCTGGGACTGGGCATGGGAAGGAGGGAAAATATAGGGGACAAGAAAGAGACAAGATTGAAAATCCTGAATGAAAGCTGCAATAAATCGAATTCTAACCGTTTCTCTTTCCTTTCGTCTCACAGACCAGAACAGCAGTAATGCCATGAAATGTTGTAAGAATCTCAACTGGAGGGATGCTTTGGTGAACTAGAGCAGCCGGGTCTCCATTGCTTTCTTTTTTCACCCACATTTTCGTCTGCTATACCTTGTCTAATGTTTCGTTCCATTTATGTCGGTTTGAAGTTTGAATGTAATGCGCGTAGACAGAATCCAAACAAATTGCGAACAATGGATTGCCGAGGTGTACATATCGGGGGGTTTTCTGCTGACGCACATTTTACTTTTGTGTGTGTATCGTTATGTTGTTCCTCTTATGGATAACTAAGGTACTGCATCCCAAGTACACAAACACTGATAGAGATTTACTCAGACTCCCCAGATGTAAAACCCCCGCATATGAAATATAAAACAATTTTGTGGAAATACAGCAAGAATATAATATTAACTTTGACTTGAGGTACTCAATGCAAACATGGAAAGACTGGTTTTAAAAGATATTGTATCATTTATAAAAAATTACTTTGCATTAAACTACTTTAACTTGAGAGGAAATTGAAATCATGAAAATGTAGCAGTACTACTATATTAACTAATGCATTCAACTTATATTATCTTCACTATCATGCTGGGAATTATTTCTACAACTTCCTGCCTGGGATTAGTAGTACATTAAGCTTTTAAACCCGGCTAATGAATTCGGAAGGGAAAGTTTCAAGGGACCCTTCCATACTTAATACTTCATAATACATACATGCACAATTGAACCTGGAAACCTCTAAATTAAAAAGTTCAAAAGTTTATATTTTCTACAAATTAACCCTAATCTTTTCATACATCTTAATATGCCCATTCATCAGTCGAGATTGTACCTGGCTCATTTCCGTGAGTAGATATACAGGACAATGAAACATGCCAAATACCTAATCAACCTTTCACTTCAAAAGATTGTCCCAAAATCCAGCCAGCTCGGATGACAAGAAACCAGTACGTAGTGGAAAACTATGGGAAGCTAATCCCTAAAACATTTTGTCATTTCCATATTTCAGTGTTTTAAACTCAAGGGAAATGTTCCATAAAAGGATATATATATATTTATGTAATAAAATGTAACATAATAAAAGCCTCACAAATATAGCACGACCTTATATAGCAACGGAGTCTTTCATACATCAGTCACTTCCCTCATTTATATTTGTTTCCGGCACTATTCTCGTTATCAACAGAACCGAGGTAAAAAAAACCCTCAGCCTTACATGAATAAATATTCTCAACACGATACAGACCCAGAAAACCAGAAACTCCAATAGGGAAAATATCATCCAATTCTTTGCCATCCCAAATTGTCTACAATATTCAGAGAAGAGTGCTTAGTTGACAGCAACCAGAATATCACTTCCCCTCTACACAAAGTAGGGGAAAAGGGTTCAGCATTTTTAAGAGAGAAAAAAAAATTTGCGCTATTTATGTATGCTTGTCTAGTTTGGTGTGGCCACTTCTGCATTCCCCCAGTCAGAAAAGGAGGGAACGAAAGAGAAAAATGTCATTGCTAATAAGTAATGCTAATAATATTGGAGTAGAACCAGGCAGAATGAAACGAACTGGAAGTGGAGGGGTGTAGTAGAAATCACTTCTCCACTTTTCTTTTGTCATTCTGCTCGCCACTGTAACAGCGCGACGTGACAGGACACAAAGAAGGGTCTATTTTACTACCCAGAGATCTTTACATCTGGATTAGAAAAAATGCGTTCTGGCAAAAAAACTACTCCCACTTTACATTATTCCTATCCTGTAGGATAAAAAACGTACATTATACGGAAGACAAATATTTATGCTTCAATTTAACTATTTTATGTAAATGCGAGCAGATTCCCGTTTTTTTAGAGGTACATATATGTACATGTATATATCGAGTGGCAGCAAAAACCTACCTTTTTACATCATTCTTTCTTTTTCCAGTCACAAAAACAAGCTTTGCTCACACTCATTCAGAGTCAGTGGAGCAGAATCAGCGCCAGTAATACATGGACCTGTGATCCTTTCCGTATTTCCCCTCCTTGTTTTCATGTTAGGCCTTCTGGTGGTTTTTTATAGAGTTTTAGTACCTGGTGTTTACTATAAAAAAAGACAAAGCGATAGACATGACACCAGCAACCAACTTCATTAGAGAATGGCACAACAAGTCTCGTCGAGAGAAGGAATGGGAAGTTTCCATTCAACCCTTTTTATCTTTATAGCAGAGGGAATAAATTGGAGGAAGAATAAACGGTCAGCTATTTCCGGCCTGTGAGATGTGAGATGAGATAGTATTCTGGAGTGAGAAGTAGCTACCTCCCAAGGACGGTTATCAATGGGAGAGGATCTCATTCCAACTTATACCTTGGTATAGCTATTGGGGCATGTGGGAGTAGTCTGTAAGTTAGGACAAGGGAGCAATGCAGTTGGCTCTAGAGCAGTATTAAAGAAAGTATAAATGTACTGCAACTATAGTAGTGTTATTTAGTAGTAGTAAGGTTTTATTCCTTACTATTTACAATCATAAGTACGGTCAATCATGGAAATTACTATTACATGTTGACTTTCTTAACGTCAATTGATATCCATATTATAAGCAGAACAATTAGCTCAGAATGTCGAGAATTAACTCTGATTCTCGTAGCCTGTCTTCAGAAATTACAAAGGAATTTTATATACTTGATATCATTACGTTTCAAAAAAAAATTCTGACTTTAAAACATTCATTTCTACTTAAACTTTTCATTTTCCTGTGTTTTTCAAGGAGATACAAGGAAGTTGTTTTTACTGTCAGTTAAATTAATGAGTGATTGGAGTAATCTGAATTCAGGACCTTAAATTATGCACAGATTGATAATCTCCACATGATATCAAGCAGTGGTTAATAACGCAGCATTCATTCTTGTTCATAAAAGTGCACTCCTCTTCCTCATCGCCTTCAACAGCTTTGTTCCCTAATGGATGTTGCTAAATCAATACAAATATACTAAAATTATACTAGCTAGATATCCGTACAGTAGATGTAAAGAGTTGATACGTACATGGGTAATGACAACATTTCTTTGAATCAGGAGACGGCTTCACTTTCACTCCAAAAAATGTGTGTGTTTTGCGTTGACTTTGAGAAAGGAATTAAAGTGAGTCTGAGATCAAAAAACAGGGAAGCATGTTGAAGAAATTCCTGCGTATGAATGAGGAACCGTTTGATATGGAAGGGAATCAACGCACTCACTCTAGCTTGGCAGATCTTCCGTAAATGATGATAGGACAACGAACTTGCTCTCTCTCTCTCCACATCCACTACAACTTTTCCTTGGGTAGAGCCCAAGTCGATCCAAAAAATTATACTTTCATGCAATTTATGCGCGACGAGTCTGTGATAGAGGTAAAGTAGGGAGCAGCTCACCTCCTTTGGCTATACCAGCATTATAGTGCACTTCTATTTTTGAAAAGTTTCTCCAAAAAAAAGTTTTTCATTTCAAGAGGATCGCTGACGCTACTTTAAGGTGAAAATCACTGTTCTTATTTCCAACAATGGTCTACATTTCAGCCTACCTATGAGCATAATTTTTTTTTCTACAGTTTCGTTGCAAACGCCACAAAATGTTTCACTCCCATCCTATCTGAAATTCGAAAGTCTTTTGTGAAGTTTTTCTCTCCAACTTCATAGTTTCCTTCTGTGGAGGTTTTCTGGATGAAATGATGAAAAGGAAGGCTACTGTTTATCCGTTTTTTGTTGGAAGAAATGGCCGTACGTGGAAAAAGGAATTTTTATCAGAATAAAAAGAACTCTTCCAGTCGCACAGAAACCGCTGTCTTCCAGTAATTTAAAGCAGGTTACCAAGTAAAATCCCCCGCTTATCTCCCCCATTCCAATGTGTGTTTTGCGAATCCGGAGAAAGGGAATGCAGAGGCTAGAAGGGAAAGTGTACACATGTATCTTTATGAATTTTATTGTGGTAGCAGCATATCTGAAAATAATTCGATAATATAAATTCCAATGACAGGAAATAAAATGGCATATTCGACAGAGGAGAGGGAGAGAAAGGGAGGAAAAGTCAGAACGTGGCTTGGCACGTGTATACTTAAACGCTGTTTTTAAGTGGCAGGATAAAAACCTGCGTGAGAGGGAAGTAACCCCCTCAGTCTTTCTCACTGATTCTATCAAACTCCAGGAGCTGAAATCCCTGTTTTTGCACATTGGATTTTATTCGATCGTTTACGAATACAGCTAATGGCAAGTGCACCATAGAGCTACATACCCAGCCTGGAATAATGACTAACCAGTCACTGCAACTGTGAAAAAAGATTTTGCTAAAAGCAAAGCCGTTAAGACAAAACGGCCAGATATATCTCCTCCACCCCCTTCCAATAGGATCGTGAAGGGGTGGAGGAATTCCTCACACTTAATTCATCTCATTGCTCAGGAAAATTCGAATTTTCCTGTTTTCTCTCTCTCACGTTAGAATGGTTTTATTTGCCAGAAGTAGTAATCCAACATCTCTATAGTAGGGATTACAGTCGTATTATGCATATGTTGGGAACAAATAAAAAAATCATGTTTTGTTGACCTCTCTCCTTTACCCCTACTATATAATTCCATGCGTATCCTCAAGCTTGACAATTTCTTTTGTATGTATCATGTCAATCAGAAGCAAAACGGAACAAGCAGCGCACCTATTAGCATTAAATATTTAGTCCGGTGCTATGGCTGGCTATGTCATCATCATTCTCGTACAGTCAATTTACACAAAAAAGACAGTTTCCCTTCTGAGCATACGAGGGATGTTTGAGAATTACGCGTCAGACTTTGGTATTTCTCTGAAAGAGTTTCTCTGATGTGAACCGTCTTGGTTTACCTTCTCATACATTGATTTTTAAAATTCGAATTGTTTGTTTATAACTTTCGATATTTAGAAAAGAAATGGTTGCCTTCCTGGATCAAAGTTTATTGCTCTTAAAGAAGCGCATTGTAGTGAATTTGGCAAACACTGGATTAAAAATTGAGAATGCTCTGTGCATAATGTCGTTTCAGTCAACTTTTAGAAGATGGATAATTTGTTTAACTATCATCGGTAGCAACGTTGAAATTTTAAAGGTGATTCATTCATAAAAGGAAAAGTTGTGACCATCCACACTTTGATACCGAATATTTTAAAATCCGAAGAGAAAAACTACAGGTATATGATGTTCATGATGTATATGACTACTTAGTTCAGCGTATTTTGTTTTATTTTATATTTTGGGCGATCTATGGTGATTCAAATTCTGATTCATAATTACCAAACACCCTACGTACTTACGACGGATATCACATCACATAACATTCTATCTGATATGTTTTGCATGTGAACATGACAGTTGACTAGTTGATCCTTCCTTATCAACAGCTACCTTGTACAAACATAATATATCCCAATGTGATCTACTGGGAACTGACAAAGGTACAGATATAAGTTTCTTGAGCAAGTCTCATCTCATCCCCCGAAACATCAGCATTGTGCAAGATGATATTATGCCGACTTCCATAAGCACATATTTTCTTATCCTATCCCACGATAAGTACATAGTTCCATAATCATCCTCGTCGTCATCATCGACATCCTCTTGCTCACCCTCACGCCAATGTGTTGAGGAGCTGCATGGGTAGCGTGTGTGCAAAGCGGATCCTTCTCATCGTCAGCATGAATCTCATTTTCCCCCTGTCGCAATAAAGCATGTTACATGCATGAATCCTTTCAGGGGAAAAAAATACTTCATGGGAGTATGTGCATAGCAAAATGATGTAACTTTTCTATCATAACTTTCCACTTGAGATGAGAGACGCAAGCTTGTACACAAACTTGCTCGGTCGCTGCTTGTACTTTCCATCGAATTTATTATTACTTCCAAGGCCCTTCTCTCTCTCTGCGTAGATTTTTTTTATGGATCCACGTCTGTTTTAATATTCATGTAACATGACTCAAAAATATTTATGCATTCTCAAGAATGAAAATAAAATTCAAGTCAATATCATATCATCCCGTATCCCCTGGTGGTACAATGTATATGGATGCAGTGTAAACTTATATCATGGAAGCGTCAACTCGTCAGTACTCGTTTATCCATACCACACTGCATCGTGAAAGTTGGAGTTAGCGTTTCACCCCTCCCCCCCAAAAAAATCAGACTTGGTTTCTTCTACGCTGGAACACATTTTTATTTGTATAGTACTAAAGGAAATGGGTTGAAACAGGGAATTTATTGCGGTGTGTGTGATGATGATCTCGGGTTGAGATGTTTTTTAGCTCAGAAATCATAATGATTATTATAAGCCCATGGCAAAACAAAACAATTTGTCTGTGCTGAGAAGAGAGAATATATGGATGGATGGAACTGGGAGCCTTTCTAGATTCGAGGGTGTAGGGTTAGACGCCAGTTGAAAGATCCAGTTGGCAGAGAGACTTTCAACTTTTGAATGGAGTCAGGTTAATAAATACCACTGAGGATGTTAAAATTAGGGAGCCCTTCTAGTGCAACTTTCAGAGCGCCATGTGAAAATATGAAGATAATGGAAGATGTTCTAATATTTTGCTTTCACTAGGTAGCTCTCTCAACATCTAATGTTTGTTTGCTTTTCTTTCATTCTCTCCTTGAGAGGCTGTATCCACTAACTAATTTTTCGTGTTCTTCCCTACCACCCACCAGTGTCCTAACATTTCAATAAATAAGGAACCTATTCCGTTTGGTTAGATGGACTTGCTATGCTCCTGTTACTTTATTTGCATTTCTGTACTCGCATTCCACACTTCTATAAGAATGCTGAGGATCCCCTAAGGACTAAAATGTTTTACTTCATCTTTACATGTAATTTTCATTCCACAAGGGCCAACAGGGAAGACTAGGGACGTGAGAGTGCACAAAAAATACTTTTTCTCTCAAGCAACATTATAACAATATAACAAAAATATAAGAAGGGTGATAAAAGAAGGAATAAATACACTTGTTCCATTCCATTTTACATTGCCAATGAAATGATGCACATTCCACTGCTGTTATTTTTTTACGGAAAAAGGCAACTAAGGCAAGGATAAAGTAAGGAAAACTATGCGAATCATTTGAGTTCCCGGTTCACACAGATTATGGAGGAAGGAAAGCATGCATATCCAGATATTATCAGCACTACATTATCCTCCTAGCAGATATCGTGATCATCATCATCATCATCATCGCTAGATAGTCATCAAATGGAGAATGCCATTACTATTAGGTGACCCTTGCCAAAAACCCATCGAAACAGGGATGGGTGAAGAAAAACTCTCGTCTGCCTCTCCTGCTCCGTGTGCGTGTGTGTCTGATAATGAAATACTTGTAGGAAAGAAAAGACAGACTTCTGAATAGATTTTCTCTCTCGAAGAATGAAGTTTTATTATTTTCCCCCCTCGTCGTTGAAATCAACGTTTCCATTCATGTATTATGCCACACAGTTGTTGTTGTCGTCGCCCATGATGATCACGATAGTGTTAGCGAATTGTCACTTGCAATTCACCCAGTATCATAATCATCGAATGGGGAGAGAGTGAAAAAAGGCCCGTGAACACCACTACCACTACCACCACCAGTGAAGCCAGCATAGTCATGAATAAAATTGAAGGGAAGGGAGACATGGAAGAAATTGAAACGAGGAACAATAAGACCTGATGCAAGGAGAGAAGAAGAAGAGAAAAAAAATCCTAGAAAGGGAAAAGTGAAATGAATGTTTTTTCAATCAACAACAGCCACAGCCACATGATAAAACTCCTTTCTCCCAAGGTTTACTTTCAACTTCCCAAGATGGAAACTAGTTTTAGCTCATACGTCTTGGCGGTTTTTTGTTGTGTCAGCGTAGTTAAACAAGAAACCTTATATGGAGTGAAAGTAAAAACATACTTTCCTTTGGCTCCTCATATGATGATGATAATCGTGACGAATACGATGACATGGATGATAATGATAGTAGGTACACACAACTATCCAAACCTCCTCCTCCCGTTGTAAAAATAGATTCTTTTTTTAACTTCAATTTATTCCTTTCTATAGGAAAGAAAGAGCTCTAAGGAGAAAAGAGAGGGAACGAGGACGGGCGAGTTTTCTCTAAAGTTTGGCCAATATGTAGTGGTAGAAATGCGGTTTAGGTTACAAGACGATATCGAATTAGTTTCTACTATAACAAAATCTAAATGCCTTTACCTCAAAGAAGAAAGATGGTCATACTTATAAAACGTTTTTTCCTGTGTACTTTTGAGAGGAAAAAACTCGAGCACAAGTTCTCTGGTTGTTCCCAAACTCATTCCTTCTTTCTATTATTACTTCATACAAAATATCAGAAAAAAAACCTTTCATCATCATCCTCCTGCTCCCAACTTATGTGAGCTGATGCTGGAAAAAATAGTTTTCCTCCCTTTGTAATACAGGACGTAATGTATACCCGCAGCTCAGTCCGCTTCCATATAAGTAATTTACCATTTTAGGAGACTTGTCTGCCCATATACCAGTATGACAAGTCGACGGAAGATATAGAGCCGTTATAAACTGAGAGTAGCCATTTAGCTTGTCATGCTTTCTTTCTCCGCTAAATGAAATCAGAGTGGCCAAAATAATGATTTTCCTCTTCCGCTCTCCCCTCACCGAAATACGCTCGCCGGACAATCTGAGGCTGTAGGGGTTGTCCGACATAATTAAAAGGGGAAGAGGCGGAAAAAATAGAATGGAAAGTGGAAAATAAAAAGTATATCTTGTATAGCTTATATTATTGCTCAGGCAATAAGTGTAAACACTGCTGTACATTAAAATTATTTGGAGATAAAAGTTTCACAGAAAAAAAATCCAGCCATGGAGCTGTGTAGTCATCCATGTCTTCCGAGTGGACAGAAGAAAGGGGACTTTCATTTAAAAGGGAATTCTTTTTTTATTTCATTTGTTCGCCAGCATGATGATGACCATGATATGGGAGAACATGGTCATGAACCATATTCATTTCCCCATACGGTCTCCAATCTAACTCCTGTTTATTATTATGATATGATCATGGATATTGTCTGGTCATGCATATATTTCACTATGGTACACGTACATGAGCAGTAACTGTAGAAGCGGTGACACGCACAGAGCCTGAGCCAGGACTAGGATTTTTTTCTCCTTTAAAAGAATAATATTTTTTTTTTTGCTCAACTGACCTATGCATATCCTTGCAAAAATATAGGGAGAAAACCATATCGCAAATGTGTATAGATGGAATGCTATTATTTTATTACATTTTCATTCATCAACGTTCCCCGTCCTCCCTTGGGACGATTTCTAGGGAAGGAGGCTGGCCATTCACCACTATGGAATAAAGGATTCATTTGATGTCGCTGAAATGGGGACATTGTATGTGAGCTGTTTTTTTTTGCAAGTAACCATAACAATCTTGTTGGAGAGCGACATTCAAAATTAAGTTTCCCTTAAACTAAAAATAGATATTATAATGGGGAAAGTTATACTTTCCTTAATCTTTATTGCCTCGTATTCCTTTTGGTTGGTGAGCCAATTTATCTTCTTTGTGGACATCTCTGTCAGAATTACATGTGAAGCACATAATTTTACACGATGGCATAATTGGAGGATTGTATATCATTAAATATGTGGGATGCTGATAGTTCTTCATGTTATCGTCCTACTTTTGCAGTGAATAGGTTTTTATTATCGTTTGTTGAATATGGAATTTTCAGAGATTGCATAATTACGCCAAATGTTTGTTGGAATCCCTTCCTGATGACTTGTTTCATAACGCATAATAAATAATAATAATCTGATGATATTATGTTAAGATATCATGGAAGGAGGTGAAAGCACTCCAATTTGTATAATCCATCGACCCCTGAGCAATTTCCAGCTGAATTACCCACAAACTACTTTCCTAATAGAATTACGGAAATGAATTTCCCTTCTATCAACGGTACAGTTTGGGATCAATAATTTTTTTTACAAGTTTAAAAGCAAGGCTGGAGATTAGTTAAAAGTCTTATGAAATGGGAATGGCTATTAGACGCTTATAACCCTGTTGGAAAAGCAATTTGACTGGTGATGTAAGAGGAAGTGGCTGAAGACTAAGAACTTTACTTTACCTATGTTCTGCATAATATATGTTTATGTGCGCATGGAGGAGTTGGTGGAGAGGGTTTAGTTGGGATTAGATCCCATTCCAACCTCCAAGTTATTACCTGGTTTAGTTCCACGTACTTAATCCATTTAAGAAGCTCATTACAAAGCAAATGATGATATCCAACATAAATATTGCCGCTGTTGGATGAGAATTCTAAATTTAATAAACCTCGGCCCATCTATAAAATATGATTATCATGGGGATATGATCGCTATAGGAATGAGAAGCTCCGATTTCCCATTTGGCACGAAAAGTTCAGGAACGATATAGAATTTAGGAGGAAATGGGACTTCATTATCGTCGTGGTGATCAAGCACTTTCCTGTTCCCAACTTAATCTACCAGTCTTAACTAGTCTCATCGTCAGTCTCTCCTGGACTTTAACGATTGGGAGGGGGCTGGCGGGAAATGAAAGTCCTAAAAAGAATTTAAACTGTCATTGTATCCTGTAAAGTGGGGAAGGAATGCCTTAATTTCTATATTCCCTTTCAATTTACCATCTTCTCACCTTCCTGCCTTTGTCACGGTAATGAAGTTTGACATTCTGAGGAAAACCAGAATGTCGTGATCGTCTTAATGAGCCAAGTGGGGGCACTAGAAAAAGAGAGAAAAAATATACTAAACTCACTTCTTAAGTAAATCCCACTTCCGCTAAAACAGTACTTGAGGTTTCGTCTAATGAATAAATTCATGACATGAGAGAGACGGTTTTCAGGTTACCATCTGCTCGCTTCTCACATAACCTGTTATGTCACTTAAAAAATTGGCTCAACTCTTTCCATTTCTGTTCATTGGAGAAATGTTCTTATCCGGAGCGTACCTACATACGATGTACTTATAACGCTAACATACAATAACCCTAACCAACCCCGTACTAAAATTTTGGTATAAGACCGTATTAATATAATTAATATTTATGTCGTTAGCAATTTCCTATAACTTTTTGACAATATTCTTTCGACTTTTCAACTTAAAACGTTTCTTTCATATTTACACAGAAATGCTCTTGTTTCCAAGAACTCCTCCATTAAGTTCAATAAAATATGCTAAGGATTTCTACAAATATGTAAGCACGGGCAAATGTAAGTAAGTCCCTAATAATAAGAGAGAAAAAAACAGACCTACATGTAAATTCCATCTGTGGAAATGATTTTATCAAATTTGCATCATCATTAGATTATTTCCAGGATAATTATTACTTTACCTCGGTAAATAAATTAATAATGCCAGTAGCCTTCCATCCAATAATTAGGGCTACTCTCAAAGGATTATTTCCTGAAGCTAACCGTAAACTCAACTTATTACTACTTATTTAGCTGTACTGAAATTTCTGACAATTGGTAGAAATACGCAGATTATTGTGAAACTGTTATATTACAATCATTACAAATGGAAACAACAGTAAATAGCCTTTCATGACGAACTAGTAAGTAGATTGGAATTGCGACTTCAAATATTGGTTTTTGGTTTAAACCCAAAAGTTTTGTAAAAAAAAAGTCGATATACCCAAGTAATTACCTTTAGGTAGATGCATAGGTTGTAGATAGCTTAGGTAACTGTTAGAGTTTGTTCAAAAAAAGTTGCCACATGTTAGCTGACATGCTGACTTTTAACCTTTTCCCACATTCCACTTAATTTCTTTCGAAACATTTTTCACCAAAATCTGCTACGTAGTTGCTGAATTGTTTGCGAGGGAAATTAAAAAGGAGTAACATAAAACAAATTGCGCAGAACTGACATTGTTTTTGTGTGGATTGGTGGAATGAAAACACCAAAGTATTCGTATGATAATAAAAATGTGAAGCATTATAGAATATTACGTAAACGTTCGGTAAAAATTAAGCCAGCCTTTCGATTCTGAAAACAATATTTAATCTTCCGAAATAATCCATGCATGAAATGAAATATACTATATTAATCCTACTAACAAAAAAGGTGCTGTAAATTCAGTGGAGCGTTTTGCATCTAAATACGTAGATATCAATTTTAGTTACTTTTTCTGCAAACACTGCAGTAATTACTATTTAACCAACTGGCTCCATTCTTTCAACGTCGTCAGTCGTTTTGTTTAGTGGAATTCGCAGTCTAAACCATTTATGCGAACTCACGAACAGTCTTAATTTAAACATTGGAAAATTGCACACTTGAGTTCGAAGCAGTATACATTATTAAAGGACATCTATATGCAAAATTGACCAGGCACTTTTATTGGAGTCTTATAAATGTATAAAGTCGTCCAAAACAGTTTACCAAACATTGCTTCAAAGGCTACCTACTGTTGACTTGGTTGCTGACTTTGAAATGCAACAAGGTAATCGCAATCAAACAAGTACATTGACAGCAATCCAGAAAGTTGTATGCAAAAAGCTGCATTTCTCAGGTTTTCTATTTCCATTTTCACTTCGACTTTGTATACTCACGGTTGCAAAACATTTTCATATAGGTTAATGCTTTCAAATAGGGTCTTTTCAAAGTATAGCATAAGAACAAGCTTACTTCAGTTTCCTCATATCCAACTCCAAAGATGAAAAAGGGCACTGCAAAATCAAAATAAATGGTAGCGGTTGCGCCTTCCTATAGACTACACCTATTTATAATTGTAATCTGCCTGGAAACAAAGGAAGATGAGCAATGATGCCGTTTCAGGAGTATCATGACGACAAAAGTGTGAATAGTAAAGGAACGAAACGGAAATGAAAAGGAAAAGTGACTACGTCAGAAGGATGGTAAAATGTGTGTGGATGTGGAAAATGTTTACGTTTGTACACACAGACTCGGAGTGTAAGTAAGTCTATTATTAATGCGAAGGAGCAAAGACAGGAATTTTGAAGAAACCGGAATAAAAGGGGTGTCAGAAAAGATCCGGCCTGTAATATGGTTATATTACTTTTCAACAGAAAATTACTGGAATCCCATTTATACTTAGAAAGCCAATTGTATGTACGTTATATAAAATGAGGCAAAAGTTTTACTTCTCTATTCATTTGTTTTATACAGCGGCAGTAGCTCTGTGTGACTTGGAAATTGAAGTTTTCTAATGATTTGTGAATGATTTCAAAATATCTAACACATTTTACTGAATTTTTAAATAAAATGCTCGGCAAGTAATGTTTGTCAACTCGATCGTAATTTGTGTAGGGCTACGAGTTTTGTCCAGTAAAAAACTGGAGTGTTTTAGTGGAAAAAATAGGCTTCGTGTTCTCTGTCAAATGCAAATGACCACAAGAAGAGAATTTTGGTCAACTTATTATCTGCATTCAATTGCCTTTCTAACGTTGTCTAAATGGAGTTCTATTAGTTTTCTGTTTAAAAGATGTCAACAATACTTTACAGGTCTGATCTATCTTAGCATATCCTTAAACTATGGAATAAATAAATAAAGATTAGGTACATTCTGTCCTCCTAAAACCCTTGTACGATTCATGAGGAGAAAATCAATGGAATTTTTTCGGTCCTCCTTTTTCTTTCTTCACAAGTGTATAAGTAATCTCCTCCTTCAACTTTTGCCATCCGTCGTTCCATCTCCCTTTTCCAGTCTTTTTTAAAGTAGAGCAGTTTCCCTTTTTTTCTCATAATATTTCATCACTTTACTGTCGCGCTGAAGCAAGCCCACAAAAAAGTATTTGCCACTGCTGAAGCGATGGTGAGATACAAAGAAGACGTACAGAAGATGTATTCCAAAAATGTACTTTAGACAGATACGCTGCGATTTTTTAAATGCTCTTTTATATGCAAGTAATAATATGTGCTTTGCATGCCGTGTTTTAGAGTAAATTATAGCAATTACGTATTTTCACAGTGTTGGAGAAAGCACCATATTATGACAAATTTGCAGGAATGAAAGGTTCAGAATTCTGGGTTATATATTAACCAAGGATGTCTTTCAACGGTAGCGTGGAAGTCGACCAAATTGTCACAGTTGGCAATGTTAGGCTGCTAATATACTTACCTGTGGTGTTTGATGTGGTTAGCTATATTACCAGTCCTTTTAACGCCAGATATTTCCATGTTACTTATTACTTAGAGCATTCCCACATTCCCATGCTAAAACACCGACAATAAGTAGCTATAGTGACGTTGAATGTATTTCATCAAGAAAAAAATTCCCTTCGGTATAATGATTTTAGAGGTTTCCTCTAATCTATTCTTCTAGGCTAATTATCTGTTAGATTTGCTATATTCCAGAGCTCTTTGTAATCATTCCAGATCAATGAAAGGATAAAGAAGAACTTATATGCTTACTGAAATGATCAAACCAGTGTTTGAGATGCTAGACAATAGCTCATCAATGTAGTATCTAACGGTAACATATAAAACATGCTTCTGTATGGGCGCACATTTAGCAAGATCATTACATCGCAATTCGCAGCAGAAGAAAGGTAAAAGTGCTCGATCATAATGAATTCTTTCACTGGGAATATAGCCGCTGTTTGGCGTAGTTAGAAATCCTTGACTGGGCTCATTTCTTTGAATGATTTACGATTCCATTTTAATCTTGTATGAGCTCATAAATACAAAGTAAAAAAATTCTTCTACTGCTTCCTTTTCAGCCAATTTTTTTTATCAGGTGAAGGAATAAAAGGGGAAAGAACAACAAGGGAACCTTCTCCTCTTTTCATATCCTGCCCCTCTTACATTTTCAAATAGCCAACACACCGTCAAGTGTAATCTCATCTCGCTCACTTTCCCCTTCAAAATCCCATTATCAATTAATTAATGAGGTATCAAAGCAAGAAGCTCCTTTGAACTTCCTCTTAAGAGAAGTTTTGACGGTTTCAGTTATTTCTAGGTTTTCTCCAATGCAATAGGATGAATGATGTCGACATCCACGTATGGGAGGCAACAACAGTTCATGAAAATCGTTATAGAGGTAATCCAATCCATAATGAAAAACATATATCAGAGGTGGAACACCACCCAATTGATTATATGGAGGGTAATAGAAAGGAGACAATAAACAAGGGCGAAACTGTGTACTTAACGGCCAGCAACTCCACCCCTGTCGACACTCATTCCGTTGCAGTGTTGAGGTTACACGGGATATTCAAACCTCCCATAAATTTACTCCCTCGTGGATGATTACCATTCGACTTGTATTCATTCACTTCAAAGCGAAAATATTGTGATGTGGTGGTCGTCTGTTTGCTGAGCTTCTAATTTCCCAAAGCAGCAAACTGCGGCGGAGCGAGTATGTACGTTTTACAAAGTAAGCCACAAGTCGTACTCTGTAATTTACTGGATGCAAATTATGTTACATGATAATAGCTAATTTTAAGTAGGCACACTAATTATAATTATTATTTTCTCATTTTCTACATCAACCTCATTCCATTCACTATGCTCACTCTTTTAATGACTTTATAGTTAGGGCTTTGAATGCTGAACTGATTGCAAAATCCGTTACACTTATTGGCCATCTGTTTGCATTTGAGATGGCTGCGCAAATCTCAATTTTAACGATAGGGCGTGGAAACTCACCCACTCACAGTCCTTCAACAAGATGACTGATTATTTATTCCAAACTGGAAGTGGAATGTCCGATTCCAGGTCCAATGACGACCTATGCACGTTATTGTAATGTGATCTCCGGTAAACATGAGTGACTCTAGTCAAACTTGTTGTGTTTACGGATTCCAAACCAATGTTACCAACTGTAACAAGAGGGTGGCAGTTGTTGCAAAAAAAATCTTTACGAGACATCACATACGTTCATATACTTAAGGTTAAATAAGATTACATACCTTGTCTGTTGCCGTTCAAGCAGATGTAGTGTTGCAAAAACCGAATTCCAAATTCCGAAGTACAACTAGTGAAAAATAAAACATGCCAACCGCATCAACCCATGAAACATGCATTGCATATTTCTTTGGTACGATTTAAATAAACATATATTCGTTCTCTATATCCAACATGGCAGATTGCTGCAGCTATGCCGTTGAATTAAAACGAACTGTGTTAGAAATACCTAATGGATATGCTAGTAGCATTATTGCAAAACCATGCTTCATTTTAAGATTTGAATACGTCCGTCCGTAGATACCTCAGTTTAATGTGATGACTAACTGACCCAGGCCATTTTATAATTTCGTTAGATTTTATTGACTTGTGAATCAATCTCAAATTTTCTGCGAAATAAAGACATTTGAAAAGAAAGCAAAAATGGCATCTTAAAACTGTTTTCAATTTTATTTGACTCAACGTTCGTGTTCTTTACCTACATTTTTTTCAGCTCCACCCAATAGGATAAGATTGCCATTTTCCCTATTTCTACTTTCACAATAATATTGAAAACATATTGCAAGGCTTTCTCAACCTACCAATTGTTTGTTTATTTCCCCTCAGCCTTGGACCGGAAAGTGTCCCTCCGCTCCCAGCCAGCGCTATAAGTCTAAGTAGGGGAGGACAATGCCTACAAAATGTCTTATTCCCTTACCTATGTGACACTGACGTTAAAATAAACAAGATGACGACAAGCTCCATGCTGAATTACGACGAGGGTGTTGGTAGCGGTGCGCAGATGAATGACATGCATTCCCAGAAAATATCCTCCCTTCAAATGAATATGTGAATTGGAGGAAATTTGCTGAAGAGCACATTTCCTCTCGTCGTTCTCTCAACTTGCTTATGCTTACATTACATAATATATTATTACTATTGCCAAACTCTGAGACTACCTACTCATCATCATCAGCTCAGGATCATAGTCTGGGATGGAGAAACACTCGGCTGCCTTGTCGTTTTCCATGTGAAAATAGGACATGAAAAAAAAAACCCTTTCCCTTGGCAGCTGTGTTTATGCCATAAACTGCAAGAAGAGTTGTACTCCAGTGACTTGGTTAAACGAGTGCAGCCTCCTTTACTGCATTCATAGTAGTTGGCCAACTTATTACACCAGCTACAACTACTGATCCATTTCGTACCATCGTTCCTACCTAAGCTACCCGGTAATTCAAGTAAAATGCAAAATACTTGAAACTACAGGAGAGTGAGTGAAGTGAAAGCGGGGAAGGGAAAAAAGGAGCGAGGTACTTTCTTTACGGGGTGCAATAAAGAAAAGTGTAGAGGGACGTCATGTTCCATCTTCTTGTAAAAAAGTAACATTTTACATCCTCATGTATGAATAGATATGACGCGAGGAAAACAAAGTATTATGAAAATGGTATGATGATATGGGATTCCATGTGGATGCATCATGTTCGTACATATAATACAAAATGATGCTCCCCAACCCCAAAAAAACATCTCCAATAGTATCTTTAACGTCTCACTTTCTTCCTGGCGTCAACTTCAACCTACATCCATATCCCTTCCTTATATATCTTCCCTGGCATGAGTAGTTTGGCGCTCCTGTACTTTTTATTATTATAGTCAGCGATTATTATTTCCACTGGCTTCTTTACGCAGTTGCCTGTGATCTTCGTAACTGAAGAGATTGTACATTTGTGCATCTATATTTACATAAATTATGTGTTATGTCTTACATAGAGTAGTATGAGGCAGGATATTGAGGTAGTTTGCTTGAAGACTAGGGCCGGTAATCCAAAAATGCTTAGTGTTATTATAGAGGGCCAGAATGAAACCGACTATGGCAGCCATACAAACACATGAAACGACCTTACATCTTCTGGCCAGGCTGAGGAACCAAAAAAGGGATATAGAATTATGACGTTAGTTCTCAGAGCCGACCCCTATTACACCGAGTTGACCAGATAATCACCCTTATCGATTTTCAAAAGGGAAGGAAGGTTAAATTAATCCACAACCCACTTTGTGGATCATTAATCCAATTAAGGGCCCACAATTAAATTGATATACCATATCCAACCCAATCTTATACTAGTTGATAGAGGTAATTGTCGTTGTGGAACAATCCATCCCGTTTAAACCGTTCCGTTACCGTTTTGGTGTCTCCTTCAGCGTTTTGGCTCCCTTATGGAACTGAACTCCACCAGGGATAGATAGGTATAGGTGGTGGTGGGAGAGGAAAATGGGGAAAAATAGTCCTTGTCCACAATGTAATTTTTGGAAGAGGACACACACAGCGGAATTGACTTGGGCAGTGGGCGGATTGGAAAACATTTGGCATACTGCACCGGATGAAGTGGATTGATGAAATGATCTGTGAGTTGAATTACGGTGGCCCACTCTCTTTTTCATCCGGTTTCCCTATAACTTTCACTCTACTCTACTATCACCACCGCCATCATCATTTTCATCGGGAACAACAATCGGACTTTTCCTTCGAGTTTTTATCATTCATAGTACGTTATATCTCAAAAATGCCTTTCCAGACTCCCTCTTGCTCAGCCTAGGATATACATTGGGCTAACACTATGTACATGAAAGCCGGTCACTAATGCAGCTACTATATAGGATGCTAGTTATGATGATCGTTATAATGGCGGCAGTAGTTGGTGAAATAATGGTCAAACACGCTGAGCAAAGATTAGTTTTTTATAGACGGAACCAGCAAGTATAGCTATATGTAATTCTCAAATAAGGATAGCTACACACAAATTCCGTTACTCCTGTTCAGAGAAAGCTGCAGAGCTTCCGGAAAAGGCAAGAAGAAATAATAATGCTATGGTTTTGTAATATGTTTGAGCAAGCTTTTTTTAACATTGGATAAAGACAGGATATGGGATGCCAGAACAAAGTATTTATATTACTTATAAATGTTCCATTCTTACTTTCCCCTCTTTAACTACAGACGCAGTTCCCTGTATAATTGGATAGAGGGAAAACTGGAGTCTGGTGTCGCTATCTGGCAACAGCTGCCTTTTCTTTGGAGGATGGAAATAAGGCCCCTGTGATGGCTTCTACTCCAATATGCAGTGTTCACAGTGGGCCTGGATTGTATGTACATGGGAGGAAAAAATACGATGATGTGAAAAGTCTGAAAAGTAAAAAAAAACGGGAACTTTCTCCGCTTTCACCAACTGCCCAATGTTTCAAACGCTGAGGGCGCAGAACTGGCTGTTTATCTTATTGCTCCATATCAAATTCAATATTTCCCTATGTATGCTCCCTTCCCTCCAAGTGAAAGATAACGTCTAAAGATAGTTTTTATAAGTATGACTACACATGTTCCGTAACATGTGTCGCTACTGCTGATATACACTTACACCGACTTCGTCATAGTGAAAGGAGGGGATATTGCAGTAAAACTTAGAGCTATCACCTACGAATCCATGCATTTATCAGCTAACTGGAAGCTAGTGATGTTTTCACTAAGAACGTCGGTCCGTCCGTCTGACTCACACCCGTTGGCAATTTTCCCTTTCAAATTTTGCATTCCAAATGTCTCTCAGTCCTCAGGAACTCAAAAACTCTAGGAGTACCTTTTTTTTAGATCGAACGGATTTCACCGTATGATTTGGCAACATAGGTAGTTCGCCGTTGGTTAATTTTCTTCTACTTGTGCAATCGGAATATGTCAGGAATAGCATTGAAATCCCAACTTTGCAATGTAAACTTGCGTCACATTAGTAAAATTAGAAGCCCCGCATGCTCGTACAACTTATGTGGGTTTAAAAGGAAAAGTACATAAATTATCAGAATGCGAATGAAAAGAATAATCATAAAAGAGTAAACACCTTCTTCTACTATAAATTCACCATATTTCAACTCAACTTTAGTTTCTACAACGACAATGAAATGAATTCCCTCAAAAACAACAGTAATCAAACTTTTAAACTTTGCTACCCGATATCGGCACACCAGTGAGGAACAGGTCTGCAGAAAATTAGAAAATATTCATTGATCCCCTTCCCATCCAACTAATTAAAACTTGTGTAGTCACACGATTGTTCAGGCATATTTAATATCTAATCAATCCATTATCAAACATTTTACTTTTATTTACTTTCCCTCCGCAACGGCACATCATGCATGTAAGGTTCGCTTCCAATACATTAACATAACTATCATTCTCTATCATATCCTTGAGTGTGCCCGCATAAATCATGGTTTTGTTGAGGAAGCTCCTCACATCACAAAAACCACCACCGACAAAGCTATTTAAGCCGTTAAAAATTGAGGCAGACGGAGGCACTGATGTGATTTCAGTAAACAATTCGATTGTTAAATTTTATCCAGCCGAATCTACTTAATTTTCATATGGCCGGGCTGAATGATAAGCAAACTCGGAGAAACCAGTTTCCTCCGGCCTTTCTCTACAAACCGACTACGGAAGTAGTCCACAACAGTGGGATAGTTATGCCCAATAGGTTTTAATTATTTTTCCCTTGTTTGCACACAGAACTACTTAAATTCAACTAGTTTTCCAGAAATTATTAATACTCTGTTGAAATATCTACTGTAAACTCTACAGCTTTGTAAGTTTGATCATCAAAATATCCAAGCCCTCCCTGTAAATAAGTTTGTATGCCTAAAAGATTAATAACGGAGATTTCAGTATTTCATGTTCATCATCGACATGGCCGAAAAGCATTCGAGCTGTTAATTCTGCTTCCCGGTTCGATTTTACCGGGTAACAATTGTTGGAGCATTCAGCCAAGCATCAGGTTTTTTATGGAGGACTGTTCAGCAATCAGTGCACGTCAACATGAAAAAATAATCCATCGCTTATTTTGCGTAAATAACGCTATCCAGTAATTGAGAAGTAAAAGCTAGAATTTCACGAATAAATGTTCTAGTATCTAGACAAAAAGCATGAATCATGTCAGTCACGTTATTATTGACAAAAATGTGGGATACGAATTAGTGAATATGAAACGATGGTTCCGTTGCGTATTGAATTGGGAGAACATGGCAGACAGATAAACTGAATCAATTTATAATTGTGCTTGAAGACAGTCGTTAATGAAATCGATACTGTTTCCCGTCAAACAACAAGTTTGGCTAGTTATTCAGAATGCTATGCGGATACAATTACGCATGGAGTAATCTTGAAAGTAGATCAATTACTTTTTCATGTAAATAATCCTCTCATAAATATATCATTATAAATTCTGAATGCTAGAATTTCACATTATACAAAACATGTCTCGGCAATTTCCGCAGTTTTCATTTCCCTTCCAAAAATCTTCGCCTGCCATTTGAAATGTCAGGTTTTACACAATCTCCATTTACTCAAGAAAGGTAAACTACACAAAGTGAAGCTAAATTTTGTCCTTTCTTTTAGATTGCAATCTTAAGAAGTAAACAAACTGTAGCAAGCCGCAGTCTGTCTTCTGCTTGTAAAGGAAAAGCGTTTATCGTTATAAAACGTAAATTTTAAGCGTTATCCTTCCAGTTATCAGTGTGTAGTAATGCAGTAGTTGGCTGCTCATCTCTTTATTTTTTTTTCTGGAAAAAATAAGGGAAGATAAATCCTAATGTAGTAAATGGATGTACTCTTTGGAAGGACTCTAAAATTGGAACTCCAGAAGCATGGCAACGACCGCATCAAGCACAAACGCACATTACATGGACAAAGCACATAATCAAACTAAATACAAAATCCTTTTCCTCTCTCTCTCTCTCCTTCCCCATTCTCTTTGAGTAAAGAGGAAAAGCATGAGCATCTTTTTCTTTCACGGTTATTGTGAAATCAAGCCTTTCTTCCCTTCATCAAACATGGAACAGCTTCATTCCCAACGACAAACAAGCGGCAGGAGCGAAAAGAGAGGAAACCCTGTTTCGTTTGATGAATAGCAGAGAACTTGAAGATGAGCACATATATTATGCCTAGCACAGACGTAACTCACGAGTCTTTTCATCTTCTCTAGAGGAAGGAAAAAATCATATGAAGAAAGGAGAACAGAGACAATCTTGAAATGATGGCTAGTTCGAGTTGGAAGGAACTACTAGCACTTTCGCCCATAAGTAGTTTTTTGGCCAGTCGGCCATGTTTTAGGCTTGCCTTGGCTCAAGCCTCACCACTTCACTGCCATTAGTCCCCAGATAAGTATATCCATCCTGGCATATATCTCCATTACCATTTTCTCCAGTAAGGAGGGCTATAACTCCCGTCTCTTCATAACAACAAAAATTTACATAGATCAGCCCACTTTACTCATGAATACTTTTAAATTTCTCATTTCTTCCGTCGCCCCCCCATCCCCTACTAAACTCAGAGGATGAGACCGGACAACTTCTCCAGTAGTGCAGCCTTCATTTTTCATCGTTTTATATATGCACACATCAAAATAAAAGATAAATAATACATAATACATACACAGTTAAATAAGATGTTTCGTAAATACTCCATTTTCCAGTCTAAACGGCAATGAAATGGGAGTGGTAGGAAAGTGGAGAGAGGGGGGAAAGAGCTAACCAGAAAAATCCTTTCTTTACATTATACTCAGAGAAAATTCATAACATAATAGGAGAGAAAACGTACGTACACTTGCTGAAGGGATGCATTTTACTTTGGATGAGTGACTATGTTATTATTAGTCTTTTTTTTTATGAAATGTGTACTTGGACGTCTATTTTAGCAGCACTTTCCTTTTTTATAACATCATCAATTTCTCTGACAACAGTAATAGCTGGAGGAACAACAGCCCACTGGACAGCATGCTTATATTACATAGCCTAAATATAGAAATTGAAAGTATTCAACATTTCCACATCAACTGTATGTACTTATTTATTATATTCTCCAGTAAAACTGGGATTTCCTATATATAGCAGTAACAATAATGAATATCGAGTTTACTTGTAACTTGCACAATTTATGAGTGCAGAAGCATCGGGGAAATGAATGTGAGCGTGCCATTCCTCGGATCATTGATGATACTCTCGTTTCTCTCTTTTTTTCTACTCAAAGACTGCTGACGTCCACGTCATTCACAAACAACAACACAGAGAAGAGGAAAAAAACAGTTGACTGGGCAAACGAACCTTTTGAAGACGGAAGCATTTTATGTGTGTGCAATGTAGTTAGCTATTCCGCATTTTACCCAACTTTCTCTCGTCAATTTTTTTCCCCTTTTTCCCTCCCTTTCTGTTACGTAATACTTTCATACTTTCTCTCAAAATACTTTACGACCAACAAGCAGCTACTTCTTCTCGGGCTCGTTGTGCTCATTTATGATGTCTTCACTAGTTTTTGTTCCCTTAAAGATATAGAAAATAGCCTTCTGGAAACGACTCCATTCATTACAATAACGGAGATATTTTAGAAGGGAATAAAAAAAGGGAGGGGGGACGGAGGGCCTTAGCATCAGATTTCTCTTACATCATATCATATCAGTCAGAGTCAGACAAATGATATGCCACAGCCCATATCTGCCCATGAGAGTGAAAGCTGCTACAGCAGCATTAATACTTCGAGATGAGTTCCGTTCCCTTAATGATAATAAATTTAAATTGGTATTTATCTACAAGCTTGCTATGAGCGAGCGAGATTGTGTTGTTTCAACTCTGTTGAAAATGATTCATTAAAAATAATCTTGTGACAGGACAACATGGGAAGTGTATACATAATAACGTTTTGTGCTCCTAGCTGACAATAAGACTAGCATGATGACGAGGAGGACAATAATAGTGCCGAGGATAAAATAAAGAGGATTGACAATTTTCCCCCCGTTTTATGTATTTGCTTCTGAGGGAAGCAAGGGCCGTAATATTCTCGTTCCTTACTGGATCCTTTCGACATGGGGTACTTGCATTTATGATATAATATGATATGATAGGATATTTATTAGGAGTAGGGTGCTGTTCCTCACAATTTCTCTTTCTCGTCTTCTTGAACTCCGTCATAAGAAAGGGGAAGAAGAATGAAAGGAGACAAAGGGAGAAGATTACGGTGCGTGACGAAGTCTGAGACACGATGTTTTTGTCGACGCAGCAAAAACTTTCATGTTCCGCTCCTTCCTTTTTCTCCCTTCCTTGAAGAGAGTGAGTGAAGTAGCTTGAATGTGCGTTTTTTTGCTAGTTAGCTACTGAGTAAATAAGTATGAGTGAATGTGGCCCCTGTAACCGGTAACGGTACTTGTATCTGTATATTTAAGCTCATTCGGCCATTTTACTGCCGTTTTGGTTGGCTCAATGCAGTGGCGATGACGATGGTGATGGGGATATTTCGTTCTGCTCCGACTATCGGAGATACGACTACAACATCAAGAATATTTTTTTTGTAGCAAGGCAACCCTCCATGAATTGTTTGATATGAATAGCAAGGGAAGCTCACAAGTGACAGTTGTGTTTCTATTTAAGCCTTAAATAAAGTCCTTGTGCATGTCACAACTCTCGTTGAGAATACATTATTATTATTATTGCGATTTTCCCACAGTCTTCCCCCTCCATACATGTGCAAACATCTAATGGCCACTATATCCCCTGTATACGGGGACAGCCGCTTTATTGTTCAGTTTTCAGGATGGTGTTGATGCTGATGATGATGATGATGTTAGCTATTAAATAAAGGAGTGAACTTTCCTAACTATGGAGATAGTCTTTGTTGCAAAGTTTTCACAGTTGCGAAACTCCTGCTACACAGTCTACTCTGTAATTTCACCTTTTTTTGTCTCTCCCCATAAAATTTCCGAGGAAGCTCAGCACTTCCAATAAATGAATGAATGGATATGAGTGTATGTGTGGGAGAGGTAAAGTGAGAGAGTAAAGAGTGAGGCAATCAGCAAGTTCCTTGTTTTGAGCGAAAATAACATCCTTGTTTACAGTGAACTTTGCAAAAAACCACTAATTCCAGCAGAGACAAAAGCCTCACTCCAAAGTTACAGGAAAGCGATTTTGGAGTTGAACATGAGTAGGATGGAAGGGAGCTGAGCTGCTTATTGAGAGTGCTTTTGGATTTTTCCCCACTCGCTACTCCGTTTCATTATGCCATTTTCTTGCATAAGCTACTCAAATTTCGGGGAACCTTGTAATAATCTACAAGCCCTTTGTTATTTAGTCAGTCACTCCTATTCTCTCGCATTGCTTTTTTCCCGTGAAATGTACAGCCAACTTTGGTTTTGACTCTGGTCGCCTCTAAAATCCAGCCATGCTTGGGACATCTCTTCATGTAAAGTTGAGAAGCCACAACATCTACTCTCGCCCACATAAACATTTGACCTTTTCCGTCTTTTAAAACCCATCGTTCCGCAGCAATTCAAAGTAATAATGTGAAAAAATCGACGAGAGAAAAATAATAATATTCATTAACGAGTTTCATAAATGGAGTCCTTTTTTGAAAGCATTTCCATCCGTAAATAATTGAAAGTACGTGCGTCAATATCTCACTGATTGCTCTTCATTGTTGTGATTTTCTCGTTTATATTGATATTTTTATAAGAATGGAAACCTCGCTCATAATTCACACGGGGCGCGTCGTAGGTGGATCATCATCCAAGTAAATAATATCCGGTTGCTTTCACGTCATGTCAGAAGGTAAAAATGTGTTATTTTTGTTGCATCTTCATAACAGTACGGAAATTGGTCCATCACATGCAAACTAACTTTAGCCATCATTTTCCGTACCAATTGTTGCGGGCTAAGTATACAAGGTGGAAAGTTAGTGGTGACGCCCCGGGAAGGTTATTACTCTTTCATTACTTTCTCTATCAGAGTTCATTCAAAATAATGTTCCTTATTTATAGACCTGTCCTTTAAGTAAAATAATACCAGCATTTGATGTATTTTTAAATCATTGGGTGAATTATCAACTGGATTTTTGTCTCTGCGGGATATAATGGACTGATAGAAATATAGACTGAATAGACATTTTTCCTGGTATGGAGCAAACAGAATAATTTTAGATTTAGAACAATCATATTAATTTTTCTTTTAATCAGGCTTTAGCTATTGTCCGAAATATCATGATCATAGTTGATTCCTTCCAACTATTCTTCAATAAGCGATAACTATAAGACATCAAAGTCAATAAGCTAGTGCACCTTTTTTGGCTTCACTTTTTAACTACACTTTAAAAGGTGCATGTAAGGGATTTCCCCATAATTTCTAGTGTTATAACTTGTTTGCAGTGAGTTGTAACGAACTGAACCTTATTGCTGGTTGTTAATTATCAAGATTATTCCAATATTCTTATTGATCGCTCATTGGTCTCCCTGTTTAGCTTCTACTCAAAATGCAAAACAACCAGTGTGCATAAGTCCATATACAAGTGCCTATGCTTTAACTCCACAATTGATAGTAATTGAGAGATGAAGCTTTTTGATGTTTTTTCTCTGTAGTTCCGTAATTTCATTATAGGGAATAAAGTGTGTATAAACAAGTAAAGAAAACTGAATGAGTCCCAATCTAATAAATGCCTTTCCAACCATCCAAAACGTCTAGAACAACGTCAAACTGGGAGGAGTACAAGATCGAGTTAGAGAGGAAGATAAGGTATGATGATGGCATTCCATGAATCTCCCTTCTCCATGCATAATTTATGCAACATCAAATTCTCAACCACCCACACGCTCCTGATTCCAGATAAGTAGACGATAGACTCATGCAAAAATCCTCACAACCCACGGATTGGAGAAATGGACAGTAGAAATGTGCGTGCGTTAGTCGGAGTATGGGTGCATAGAAACCAAACATTAAATTAACTTATCGAGTCTTATACACTTTTTAGTGCTTGAAATGGCAAGCTCACCGTCTGTTTACTCAGGAAAAAGTATTTTCTTACTGGAAAGTCAGTCGTCTGTACTATTACATATAGACACTTAAATATTTCAAGATAAACTTACCTGAGTCCTTTTTATGGTCGCGTTCGTAGACTATCGCAATCACTGTAAGAAAGACTTAATGGCGACTGATTTAAAATAATATGGTGGATGTTTCAAAGTACATTTAAATCAGGATAAAGGTCCAATCTGTTTTCCAAATCTTGTAAGATCTGGCTTGCTTTCAGGGAAATGATCAATCCTTTGAATTTAAATCGAACAGAGTCGACTCACTTTACACGGTTAACAATGTATTTTTAAATATAGCACATGTCACTAATAATGTTTCTGATCATAATGGAACTTTTATTAATGATAAATTGCTTTTAGCAAAAACCTGCCGTCAAAGTCATATCATAAATATTCAGCAAGCTAACAAATTTACGATGTCATATCTGCAATTATAAAGTCTTCCTGCTTATTGTAAGGTAAGGTTTATCGAATGATAGATTTTCCTCAAGTCAATGGGAACATGTGTACATATACGAGTATGAGTACCACAGTATACAAGGATAATGATAGTGAAGTTCCATCATAAAATGTGATCTTTGGTAAGTAACGCGTCTCAAAGGTCTACCCTTTATGACATCAATTTCTTCCTCTGCTGGCGTTCCTCTATAGCTGACGAACTACCTCCTTTCTTTCCGCTTCTAGCCAACTTTCTCTTTTCTTATTTACCTCCCCAAATAATACCCATCTAGAGCTACTTTGTACTCTTACGCTCGTTCCTTAAAACTTTGTCCCTGTAAATGTCTTTTTTTTCTCTGCGTCAACTTAACAAACCCTATTGACTGGAGACGAGACGATCCTCCTTTCCTTTTCCTATAGCGTATTCTATGAAAGTTTACAGAATAAAACACAAGAGAGAAAGTGGACCTCTTCAGCTATATTACTATCTGGAGAGAGAGAAAGGATGAGTAGTTCCAGTTCCTCCTAGATGGTTGTGTTTGGTGGGGGTAGCAACTGCTTTCATTTTCCTCTTTATTTCTCCAGTCTTTCACAATTCCACTGTCCAAAGTTTCCTTTAGTCTTTGACAGGGAATTCAAGTGTCTCCTCCTCTGATATTTTTCCTCTGGGTACTTTTCCGCATCAATCTGCCACTTTCCTTACACTTACAGCTCCATACTGTCTGTCAAAAATTATCATGATACTTTTCTCTTAGTTTTACTGCTGCCACTGCAACTTCTTCCTTTTGTTCACTCCGGCTGGAGCACTCCCCTTCTCTATCTGTAAGAGGACAACAAGGAAAAAGTCAAAATTACGCCGAGAATTAGATACACTCAGAAAGATGCTGAAGATGCAAAGTTGCACGGACAGCTAGCCAGAGCAAGGAAAAACTTTATACTTGTTTATCACGACACCGGACAGGATGACAACATCTCATCATCATAAAAATTACGTCATCGTGAAATAGCACATAATGTTGTTTACTTCCTCCAAGAGCAACTGTTGATATAGCTATATTAGCTCTAGAAAATAAGGCTTTATTATGATTACACATAATTTTCCAGCAATGCGCCTTCCTTGAGGCTAAACTCTCATGTAGTATAGTCGTCAAACATTCATTTCAAATATGCACAGACTTATCATTTCAACATAATTTCCCTTAGTGCATGCCAGATTTGGAGAGAAAGGCTGAAACCGAAGACAGGGAAAGCTGAAGTTAAGCAGCATATCATATTGAACAAAGTGAAACTGATTCTTGTTAGCACAAGCAAAACCCACACTAACCAGCTCCCATTCTCATTTCAACTGTTTTCCTCCGAACCCACCACACACCTGAAGTCTCGCGGTTGCTGGGTAAATCTGATGCGATGGAAAATGATGGAATAAGAGAAAGACAGAGTGGGATAAGTACCTTGGAAAAAATGACAGGGAAGGAAAATAATATATCCTGGTAGTAAATAGAAGGGCCTAACGACAACCCTGTAGATATAAAACGTAGGAGCCATATCCGTCTCATATTTATTCTAGAGACTTAAAGCTCTCCATATCGAGCTCAAAGCAGGTATTAGTACCTTTCACCTTTATTACTATTACTTGGATATATGCTGTATAGCATAAAATTTATAACGAGTTTAAAGATTTTGCGAATCCTTATATTTCCCCCATTTTCTTGTTTAACTCTTGCAACACATTTATTTATACTGGGAGTAACGGAGAGCATTGATAAAATGAATGGGCTGCTCTAAAAGAGTTACTTATTTTTCTCCTCACTCAGATTTTTATTCTATATCGTTTGGTAAGGATGATGAAACTGCTGCTGATCATGGTGAATGAATATGGATGCCGTACTAACCTAACCTAACCTATAAAGTATCCCATTTTACTGAGGATCCCCTTCACCTATAAATGTGAATGGGTTTACCGATGAAGTATATATGATATGGCCATAGATAATAATGAAAAATGTACATTTTACTCTGCGTAAAGGGAAATGGTTGATCTTTTTCATCTAATTGCAGCTCTCTTTACAGGAGAGCCTATCCCCATTTTCAAACGGCGTAACGGTAAGTAATAAGTTTGGAATAATGATGAAGGCATTGTTATAGCTTTGTCGCTCCCATTCTTTCTCATACTGGTTGGCTTTCCCCCTTGTTTCGTTTAAAGCAAGCTCTCTTTTTATAGCCATGCTTGTTGAAAAACAGCGAGGGCGAGAAGCTCAGCGACAGACGGAGAGATGAACTATACGAAAGCGAGACAAAAGTTGACGATAAAAAGGGAAAGTATGGGAGAATGTCTCATTTTGCTCATTACTTGGTCCAGATATCACTTGTAGGGGATTGGGAAAGCTCATACGTTCTGATGTAATGATAGTGTAGTCGCAGTCCTCTTGGAACATATGATTTCCTCTATTATCTACATCGCAATTATACACACTTCCCCTGTCTCCTATAGGGAGGCCGGAGGAGTAGGTAAATACGCGTTAAAAATGTTTCTGCTGGGAAAAAACCCAAGCCTTTTACTGCCTCTGCTGGATAAATTTAAAAGAAACAAGAAGATGATGGTGAATATGTAAAGGAGTCACAGAACAGGATGTCTTGTTTCTTGGTCATGAGGGGAAACCTCTCTCTGTTCTTATGTTAATTTCATAGTACTTACTCGAATGTCTGCACACAAGGATGATGATTTTTTTGTTGAAATTGTCGAGTGTCATCATCTCACAATTTATGTCTTCTACAAATATTTGAGAAAGGGGTCACTTTCTTCATGGGTGTCAAAATAAAGGATTGAAATCTAAGGGAGAAGCCATACTTCCCTACTCTTCTACTCAAACCTGGTTTAAAAAGCTAACTGGGATTTTAATGCACTTTTATTTATTCAGAAGACATTCAGCTTGTTCCAGTTTTTCTCCAGTTTGAATAAGAGATGGGTTGAGAAGGGAGTGAGGGACTCGAGCCTTGTTTGTTTCGTGTAACGCTAGTTATGCAATAAGAGTACAACTTTTGTAATTCGTCTTTTCCTCTGTAAAAAAATAAGTAAATACTTTCCCCTTTGTGTTTCTCTGATGGATATAATATGCCATATTTGCTGGTAATGAGAGAGCTTCCAACCCACTCAGAGAAAGGTTTATTTGCCTGCCCATTACACAATATATTTATTTATATATAATCAGCAGACAGAACATACGTAGTAGTTTAAGTGGAGAGAAGCCCACAATCAGCTCGTCTTCTCCCACCTTATAATATTTCCCAGCTAGTTTTCCCATTTAGTTCCAATTTCAGAGGAGGCTCATTCTTCCTCTATTTTCTCTTTTCTCACCTCCATCCAAAACTTGATAAATGTAAAATGTGGTGGAACAGAGGTCCAACTTAATTTAAACTTTCTCAACTGACTTTTCTTTCCCTTTTCTCTGTGATCACCATGTTCCCTCCTCCCTCTCCCTGGGTCTAGCAGTATACCCAGCTAATGTATGCATGTATTGAGGGGGAGCTCCTTCCCAAAGAAAAAAAAATGGAGGAAGGAGGAAGTTTGAGAAGTAGCATTTAGTTAGCTAAAAGAGTAAAGTTTGGTTAAGGTTTTTCAAAGAATAAATTATATCTTGCTGACTTGGCTAGTTATGGAGTATTTAGCACTTCTGTCTCCAACCTTGTTCCCAGCTTTTCTCCAGTATAGTTAGTGCAACTTTTTCGACGAACGAGACGCTACATACTGAGTTCCGTTTCAATGAAAATAGTAAGTTGCTCCCAGCTGTTGACGTGCTTTCTCACTGCTACTTTCACTGTAAATCCAAGTGGAAAAACATCTGGATATGTATATTCTACAAGAATACGTATTTTTTTTGGATGTGAAAAGTCTATACCTACCGGTTTTAAGTATTCAGTACTCAGTTTGTCATCAGACCGTGACCTGAAGCACTTTTTCATGACAGTTCAACATATTGAATTTCCTATGCTGAGACTCTGCTCGGAAACTTTTAAAAAGTGAGAGTGTGTTGATTATAGAGTGTTACCTCTGTCTCTGAGAAAATTTTCACTGAGATTAATGAGTTCCCTATCCACACCTTTGTCTCTTTCATTTTTTGTCTTTTGAAATCAAAGTTTATGCTGGGGTAGGAGAAAGAAAGTTATACACTTATTTGGAAACCAGCGTCATTTTGTTCAGAATCCTGTTCTGCTCATCAGCTATTGGATTATGTATCGTGCCTCCTGAGTAAAGTCCTTTTGTCAAGTGACAGGGATGGAGGTGCCTACAATTACGATATAAGCAGTTTGCTCAAAGCAACATTTTTGTTTTCCTGGGCGTGCATCTGGAAATGTTCCAAATACGAAATGAGTTGATGACCATTCTCATCTAGTGTCATTTTCTTAATAGAAAGCGTAATGCTGGAAATAACATGTATAATGAAGTATAACAGGGTGAGTTCATCATGACTCATGACGTCTGAATCAATTTGACAGAAGTTGATATCTTTCCAGTCTTGTCATCACGCTTGAGCTGTTTCCATGACATAGTGTTCCCTCAGCTGCAGATACAAAGCGATACCTTCTGCTTCTAGTCAATTCTTTTAGTAGGGATATACAACAAATGGATTTTTCACGTTGGAAAAGTAAATTTTGTCAGCTCGACTCCCAACTCAATTTTAAGCTTGTTTCAATGGCCATATCCACATAAAATGGCATAAAAAAAACAAGTGGAAAGGCTCCGCAGGCATACTCCAAAAAATTATAATTCCCTTCAAGTGACAATGCCACGTGTATGCATTATTCACAAGTAGATAAAGACATTTCATTTTTTCCCCTTCCTCAACAATCGCTGTAATTTACAGAACAGTCAACCAGACCAAGGAATCCTCTCCTCAAAGCATCAGACCAACTCAGACTTTTTCGCAAATCCCTGAATGCTGCTACTGAAATGTTTTTTGGAGGGTTACATGAAATCATTCAAATTCGCAACGGTATGTCTTTTTTCTTAAGAAATTTTATTTTGCAGGAGAAAACTTGACGGGAACAATAGCATTAGCAAAAAGAAAGTAGTTCGGAGTGAACAGAGAATACGAATAAGAGATAGACTAATACTTACTGTAAAAGGGAATGCAACTTGGCTCCAATCTTCGGTCCAACTTTTTCGTATGATATTCAATAATAAAACATTTTTCTACGTCTTTTCACAACTTGTAACACAAATACAGAATATTAAAACATGGGCACAAAGACACAGTAGCACAAATGTAAGTACACACACGTGGAATTTGTCAAGTTAAATGGAGAAAGTGTGCACTGTTTTGATTCAAAGTAAGATTCAGCTTATTTCTAGATTTTTTAGCGTTCCTATTTGAAACCGGGCTAACTAGACTTTCACTAGATGATGTACGTAGATGTGTAATTCAACATTGATACAAGTTCACTGCTTATTTGATAGCGGTAATGGATGTAGTGGATTTGAGTTGATTTTTGTCGAACGTTTTTGTTTTTTTTTGTGTATTTACGTGCACCGAAAAATCTATATTATGTTAATATGAAACAGCAAACAAACGTTTTTTTTTGCGTTGAGGAGATTCTTCTCAATACATATTTCCCATCAAATCTTCCGATCTTTTCGTTTCGCCGTTCCTAAAAAAAGGATCGTGAATTTGAAGAAAACAGTTTGACTTTTTTTTGTTAAGCTGGGAAGATAGATCGAAAAGGAAGATGTAGAAAGTAGCCAAGTGTACTTGGGTGATTTCGGTATACTTTTTTCAGCTCTTTTTCACTAGTGTGTGCCGACGGAGAGAAGGTTCGTCGGCAACTGGAGTTGAAAGCTGAGAAGATGTCGGAAAAAGTTGCTCTTACTGGAGGAATAGTAGTAATACCAAGGATCGGCTCCACTGATGGTAGCTTTCGACCAAGTTAAAGATTTAGAAATAATGTACAAAAACGGGAAAATCGTTTGGAAGGAGTGGAAAGGGGAATAAACTGTTAGGAGGAAATGCGGGAGAAAATTTTAAAACTTGAATTGTGCCAAACTATAAAAACGTATCTTTTATATTGCTACAGAACAGTTGAATGTCCTTGTCCAAACTGCTTTAATGAAAGTCTTTCACGGTAAAATGATCTGTAAGTTGGAATGGAAAGCAAACAGTCTGAATACATATATATTGATGTTGTGTAAAGATATTCTTGTATTTAGCAGCTTCTTTTTGTGACAAACAAATATCTAAAATTTGCTCACTGTCCCTATCACTTGTAGAAATAAGTGCTAAACAACGTTAGAAACAGACCGATAGAAACTGGACAGGACTGAAATATAATAAAGTAAACAGATTTTGACTCTGAGTGTCAAAGAATACAAGTTCTTTCACTTATCGTGAGCTGTTGTAGCTAACAAACAGTGCTTCCTTCACCATGCGAACTGAGCGTTCAAAGAGCAGCAGGAGTTTCACTTGCTCCTCTCTGAGATTTAGAGACAGCAATGCCGGAATTTCCAACAATATCGGTAGTAGTCATACAAGCAACGATAAAGCTTCAAACTCCGAAGCTCCTTGCTCCCTTCATCAGTTTCCCAGTGTGTAGAGAGCGAGCGGTGAGGCCGCTTTCTCACATCAAGCAATATCTCCATTTTAGTACAGAAACCTTACAAGCGCAAGCATATTATCTCTACCTTCTACTTTGAACTGAAAATAGTCCCTTATTCCTAGAGTCTCTACTATTCTGAAGGAGCCGTTTTCAAGTGAAAGTCGGATTGAGAAACAAAATCATCTTGCTAAACAAACTTCCCAGCACATGGCCAGATTCATATTGAATTGTTTTAATTGTAAATTTAGTTGACTTTGAAATATACTTGGCCAAGTTGGAAATATTTAATACAGTAAATTATAACTTAATTTAATAGTTTTTTTGCTTAGCTCAATAATCAAAATTCGAAATTTGCATAAATGTGATAGCAGCATTATATAAAATTTATACAAATATACACCCGCCTTGTATTCCGTATTTGGCACTCTGGCTGCCATAAAGTTTCACCTGGAAATAATCTCTCATCCTCCTAAACTCAACATGAGAAGTTGGAATAGGCTCGAGGAAAAGCCAGTAACGGTAGGAAAAGTAACCATCACATCAAAATAGTCTTATAACCCGACTTTTAGTCTATACCTAGTATATACATAACTATATCAGCAACTTCTCGTATCTTGCCTTCTCTTCTCTAAAACCACTGCTCGTTCTTCCCCTCATGTGTCTCCCTTATAGACTCCCTATAAGTGTATAAGTGGATAGATATGTGCCTATTTTTGGTATCTGTACATGACTACGAGCTGATATGTTTTCTGTGCCTATATCTCCAAAAAAAAAGTGAAAGTGTCGTCGTCCTTACTACACCAGTAGTAATTTTTAGATTACTTGCTTTCCACTACCACTGCTGTTCTGTTATTACCACAACACTACTACCTACATAATATCTCGCTCCTCAATTTTTAGTCATGTGATGTGATGACTCTCCCTGGTAAAATGGGTACTTGGCCTGTGCAAACGACTGAGGGCTCTATAGTTATAGTTATGTAGTTCCACCACCGCACACCGTTGTGCTTCTCATACTAACTGCTTTCCCTATAGCTGCGTTACAGCTTATATGCTAAACCAGAATGAGAAAAAAATCTTCCTTCCCCTTTTCTTCAAACAACTAACCGCCAGGACCCCGATTGCATAGAGCAAGCCTCCACTATAGATTCATACAAGTCTGATGTCTGTTGGTTGCTTTCTCCAGATACAAAATGAATGCCTTTCAGGGGTGAACCTATATACTCGTACAGATTGCAGTAGGAGTCAGATCAGTGAAAACTCGAAAAGCACATTCAAATGCCTTAGCAAACGTGCTCTTATATGCCTACATACTTCTCACAGCGCTGCATAGGAAAAGGGCCTTTGCAAAAAAAATATTCACTCCCAGACACATTTATTCCTCTTTCCCTTATGTACTCACATACATGATATGCGTTCCTATCAACTCCTCTCCTTCCCCTTTTAAAAATTCCATTCCATGAAAGCACATCTGCAAAATAGAGGACTCAACATTGATCTGTAGATTTGCACATGCTGAAAATATGTACATATAGGGATTTTTATTTTCAATCCTCCTCCTAAAGCAGTATCTATTCCTTTTGGATTGCATTTGTGTTGGTCTTTTTCGAGAGAGATGGATCCAGCTCTTGTAGCACGCACTCACTCTCCCTACTTTCCCTGCCATGAGCAAGTACAGCAGCAGCATACTGTTTTGTAGAGAAAATAGTTCTGTCTTAACAGTTTTTGCTTGAGCTACTTGTACACGGTCGATGTGTGTGTGTGGGAATCTTTCCTCCTTCCTCTGTTTTCCCTATTTTACTCGTATTTTTTTAAAGAAGGCCCTTTAGAAATAACTGGCTGTTTTGCCATCCCTAAGCATTTCCTTTTCACTGGGCTCTATTCCTGGTACAACCGTAGTAGTATTTACTATCTTTGGAGGAAACTAACGGCGACTTTGTTCCTTATGCCTTTTTCTATACCTAATGCTACTTATAGTATCAACATCAACGTATATCTGGTTTTCCTTTCTATTCCGACTCAACTTTCATCAGTTGCTTAAATGTGTTTAAATGCAGGAGGTTGTAGGGTTCATGCAACTGTAGCAAATATATGCATGTATAGAGAGGAAAGGAAAATATTTCCAAAACATTTTTATAAGCGAGGTTCCGTCAAGACTCATTCTCACGCTGTCTTTCCTATCTCAGATTTTAGTGTTGATTCTATTGTAAACTCTGTTTCCCCTTTGAAAGCAATACATCTTGTCAAAATATTATCGTATTTTATAGCCAGTGCAGTCAAGACGATTTATATTATCTTTGAGCTTCGGGTTTTCTTACCGGCTGGATAGTGTTTACTGTTGTAAGACGATCAGAAAGGTTGTCTGGCATTTCATTGATCTGATCATATGCATTGTGTCTTACGTTTTGGGCAACCCTTTGATGTAGGCAATGAAAGTAGTCTGAATGAAGTATTAAATTTTGTTTTATTTTGGGTTTACATCTTTGCATTTGTTTCGTCAGGTTCATTCGCATCCGTCTCATATTGCTGAAATTATAATGAACTTTGCAGGGTTCTTTGCTTGATTTGCAGCTGTTATGAAATCATTTTTACTCGAATATTATTTATTGGCTGTTGACGTCACTAGTTCTATAATCTTAGCAGATAAGATATATTTGTTGCTTTCACATGTATATGCATTTGAGTAACAGAGTGTGGAGCTATTTGTATCGTGCGTTTGGATCAATATTTTTTTTTTGAAATATCATTTCAAGCCTGTTTGTCTTTTATCGGATTTAGTAAATTCGGTAATGTAACTTACAAAGGAAATAAAGAATTCAGACAAATAAATTCGTTTCACGGTTCAACTGTGACTTGAGGGAATAGGAATTGTTTCTGCTTCAACTTTAAATATGAGCAAATATTTGAAGTTATGAATAAGGGCATGAGAAATGGGAAAAAGTTTCTTTCAGCTTTAGACAACTGGACAACAGTACAAAAACCCCTTGGAAAAGCGTCTCGCCTCAGTGTTTACCCAGCACAAACGGAAGCTCAGTTGCTGCCATTCAGCTATTGACATAAGGAAGGAAATGTCGCTCAAATGATTGGCTGACTTTGTTATGTCATTTTTCTTCTTGGTCACACATACAAGAAGCGATATATCTATAATTTAATATGAATAATGCATAATGAGTTCGCAAAAGTATAAGATGTATGGGGGCTATTACGGAAGGCGCTGAATGATAAGTTACTTTTGAAATCATTCATGGAAACACTCAAAATCCGCAGAATTCTCTCCACTTACAAAAGTGCCACATAGAGTCCTGATGAAAATACCAAATACAAAGACAGAATTCATCACCTCCCAGAAACACTACGCGCTTGGTTTACAGACGACTACATTAAATACAATAAACTGGAGAGAAAATGTAATAATCTTTCTTTTAACTTTTCTCCATATCTTCAGATATGAACTGAAGAAATGCAATTTCGTACTACAGCCATCCCTATCTCATTTTATTCCCGAGAAAGGAAGCAGAGAATCCCCATAATGCGATATTTTGTAGTAGTGCCCTATTTATTGCAACATTTTAGCCACATTAATATACTCCAAAGGAATGGCCCAAAAAATGCGCAGATATCACTACAGCTCAAGAAGTAGTTAAGTTCAAAGAGAACCACTTGTAGTGTCAAGGCGTCCGCAGTAATGCAAGTTTCATGGGGCTTTTTTTTGCACATTTATAAGGAAAGCAGTGCTCGAGGAGAAATAACTGGTGAACCTTCCGCATACTTTTTTCCCCAAGCATAGATGAGGAGGAACAGACAGCTATATCATTTTCTTTCATTCCACCAAGAATGGCTGACCAAGGGAGACGCTGGCTGACGTGCAGACACAACCAAACTGCAAATAAGTAGTAGTCATACACGCAAGCACATACATTTCCTCTCCATACCTATTATTCCCATTTCCCAGACTCGTAATAATGGGAGATAAAGAATCAGTTGCCTACTCATCAACAGAGGTAATCGGCATGAACATCATGATCTTCATCATCCAACCTAAAATATTTCATAAGGGAGTTGGCAGTCCACTAAGGAAGAAAATGGTTGTAGTACGTAAGAAAATAAGTGGAAAGGAAAATCCCGTACATTTCATCATCATATATGTGCGAAACCGTGACGTGCGGACGTGGAAACTTGTCTGAAGATAAATGTGTTTCCGTTCTCTTTCGTAAGGTTCCCTTGAAATTTCGCTAAATTGAACGGACCAGGGAAGCGTGCTCTATAGGCGATTATCTTGATTACGAATAAGATGATTCCTTCATTTTCGCTGCTTGGGATGGTTTTTGCAGAGATGATTAACAATCTGAAATGTACATAGGGACTGATTCTCCATTAAGTAGAATGGAGTTGAGGTTTCATTATTGTGGAAAGAATCTTGGAAATATTATAAAAATGTGAAGGTCTCAATTTTTGAATAAGTGGATTTAACGCTTCATGATGCTACCACAATTTAACGAAAGGTCCCTTGAGGGAAATGGCATTGGAGGAGATGCGTAATAAGATATGAGAAGTAAATAGGTAATCCATGAAGATTTAAAGAGCACGAATTATCCAGGATGTTGAATCCCCGAACGAATTTAATCAATATTATGGGTCGCTACCTATTTTTCAATGGAGTGGAACAACAAGGCTAAGGGTACCATATCTACAAAACTACAAAATTTAGCGATGGGAAGTGCATCTGTAGTAAAGGCATTTGAACACGCTCTACTTATAATAGTATTCAGAATAAGAATACACTTTCTCTCGGGCAAACAAGAAAGTAGAAAAGGGATTAAAAACTTAAGAAAATGCATGTTGCGCAGAATATTTATGCAATAAAATTAATTATCAAATCCGCTTGTTGACATAATGATGTAAGGACTATTAGATTATACTTATGTATACCTGATGCTGAGAAAATAAAGTCAGTTTAAATGTGACAAATATGTCTGTCACGCCAATAGCAAACTTTCTTTGAACATTTATTTGAATATAACGTGACAGATGCATTTCCCTATATTGCAACCAGCCAACACATATAACTTATACTTGATTGAGTACTACTACAAATCTACAAAAATTCCGCATAAAAACTCAAAATAATGGTTCGTATTGTCACCAGACTGCAAATTGAATTTGGGGAGAGTGGAGCGTGGAAAGGAAATAAATCGGATGTGGCTATCATCGTCAACACATGCATACACATTCGTAGGAAAAAATTAGGCATGAGCATAGGTATATCTTTGTAAATTTCATGTCATCTCTGGAACTCCATGTTTGCATACCTTCGGCAATTGAAATTAATTTAGAAAATGCTATAAAGCCACTGTGATGTTACCACCAACATCAACTCCCTCCCTCAATCTCGCTGTCGTTAGAGAGAATAACTGGAAAAGAATGATATTCTCGTTGAACCCACAACATGAACAATCAGCACATTCGTTACTTTCATGAGCACTAACTACGAACTCTAATGTATATTATATCTATGAAAAACACAAGAAAAGGTAAAAAAAAAATGAAGGGAACTGTATTGTACATAATATGTGCAAACTGGCTGGATATATCTATTCCTGTTTACATCAGCGATTTCATCCATGAAGCTTGTTTTTTATTCTTGAATTTATTTTTACAATGCGTCGTCCTGCTCGTCTCCATTCCGCTTTGTTAGTCAAACAGAGAGACTGTCATTTTGAAAGGGACGGGGACGGTGGGAGGTAGCGTGGCTTGCTGCAGATTCTGTTGTAGGGCTTCAGTAGAACAATGCAAACAACAATTATTATTATTACCATTATCGTTATCATTTTGAACAGTGTCACATGCTTCCTCCATCCTCTCCCTCCATATCCCACCCAACTATATTGCCGTTGTAGGTGAGCCTTTTGTTTTGCTGTGGATTTTTTCTATGGCTCTCCGTGATAATGATATTGGTGGAGTGAAAATACAAAAGAGCATTTCCAAAAGGGGAAAATGGGGAGGAAAAGGAGGAGGAGAAAATTTTCTTTTTCATTCACACTACTTGCCATTATTCTGACATTGTTTTTTCTCCAAATGAGAATCCCTTCCTGTGAGTCGGTTAATATGCGTGCGTTACTAACTGTGAGCTCACTACGCGATCAAATTAAATCGCCACATGAGAAACAACATACCAGCCCCTGAAGGTGGAACATCCCAGACAGCTTCCATTCAGTTCACCTCATTTCACACGCATACGTTTTGCAATATCATACTCACGAAATCTTCTAAATTGGCCGAGCCGTGCTATCATGTCACCTCATTCGTTTTTATGCAATGTTGCTAGCAGGAGCAGTGTCTTTTATTTTTATATTAATATGGAGGATTTGTCCCCTCCTCTCCCTCTCTGAATCCAAGATTGCTCTGAGATTATTCTTGTCAAAGTAGTATGCATGCGGGAGGGACATAATCGTTTGCTTGTCAGCATATTAGATCCGTTTTGTTTTTGAGGACGGAAGTGACAACGTGTGGCGCATTTTCTGCAGTCATAAAGCACCTTGGACCCATTTTCCAACATTCATCACACCACCCACCATAACGCCAGGGTTCAGAGACATGAAATAAATAAGTTGATTAAGCACATGCTTCGTATTTCCTTCTTTACTGACGACTGATTAATGAGATTAAGTAGAAAGCACGAATTCCATTTATATGCTCAGACCTCAATCTATGCTAAAAATCAGACATTTGCGCAACACAAAGTACAAGACAAACAACCAATGGCATGAAAACCCATTTTCAATCCATCAACTTTTTGCATCCCAGGTATAGCATAGTAGTAGTATAGCACTATATATGGCACTTCTACTTCTATGTAGCTCGAGGGAAATGGGTTTGCAAGAACTGGAGCATTTTCAGCGTGGCTATTTAATGACTGCTAAAAAATTTCCTCTCCATTTATAATGCAAAAAGTGTCAAATAGACTAGTTCTAGTTCCCTTTCAAAGGATTTGTAAAACTGAAGGTAAATACTCCTACCCATGCAGTTATCATATCATCCAGAGTCTCATCTGATTTTCCACATCCGCACAAATTATTGAAGTCATGCTCCCCTCTGAAAAATTCAAGGAAATTAATGAATATTTCAACCTTTGTCGTTCATTTTCATGGGAGCAGTGAGCATCACTAATTAAAAGTTGTAGACGTCAACAAACAGAACCTCCTCATAAATAGGCTGAGCTTGGGGAAAAAAGCTCACCAAAAACAAAATGTTCCGGTTGGAAGCGACAATAAAATGGTTCTATCAGGCTGTCGGGGCATAGGCATGGCATATTGTTGTCATTAAGGCAAATGGAGTTCCCTCATATAGACTTCCCACTATACAGACGGAACACTACTACAACTTCCCGAAAATGTAGGTATTTATTTCCACTTTGTTTGTACAACATGGCAATACAGGGACCTAGGAGCCTGGAACATTTTTGATAGGAAAATTTTCAGATAGAGCCCAGGGATAGGATCGGTGGAAGTTGTGGTGATACTAGTGTGGGATGTGCACATTGGGCGGAAGAAATGAGCCGGAAGTTTAATTCGAATAAAAAGCAAAAGACTTGCCCACCACATTTTATCAGCAACAGCGAAGGGAAACAAATAGAGAAGGAAATTTTATTACTTTTTTCTCAATAGTTTTCCTTTCATGGGCTGTGATCTGGAAAAGGAGAGAAGCCATGTGGCTACCACCACCGGTAGCTAATATTATTGCTCTTGTTTTATTACAGCTTCGGTTGGAGGATAGTAAAGGCTGGTTGACAGTGGGTGGAAGATGAACATGGTCATCCTTCTTCTCTGACGAAACAGACGAAAGACTACTAATTCATTTGTCCTTATTGTTATGTTACATGCATGGAAAAGGGAATGAGAATGGGATATGGTTATGCAAGTTTTTTTTTCAGTTTTGGTCATTTTATTGCATACTGCATTCCGTTGTAGCATGGCTAACAAGTTCCAGTTGGAAACAAAGTGCAACTTTATTACTAAGCATAAAGAGGAGGAAAAAAACACTTCATTTGGTTTATATAGGGTTTCTCCTGTCTCATCACATCATCATCATCCCAGGGTTTACTTACTCTGAGCATAAAAAGCAAATTATTCAATGACTTCATGATGACGAGGATTTAACCTTGGTCATCGATCAGCAATAAAGTACTTTATACAGCCTTCTCTCTGAATCTGTCGGAATTAGAATTTAGATTAAACTTTTCAAAACATTTCTGGAAAGCAAACTCGTTCATCGGAAGACATTTTTAGCTTGTAAAAAATAACATAATATTCATGAAATGGTACAGGTGAACATTTAATGTGTTGTAAACTCGGAAGTGTATGATTAAAGATGTGTTAAAGTATACTTAAAGAGGTTGTTTGTTGTTATGGTATTGTCAAGCTGAGCGTAAATGCTAAAGTAGTTATCCCGAAAATAACGACATTAGCTAATAATCCTCGTATAAGTACCTGAGCATCACGATCACAGAAATAATTCCTGCATTCATCATGCAATAAAAAATCTCGGCCAAGCCCCTAAGCGCCATCCTCGCATATATGACATATCTTGTTCTCAATTACAGTGGGAAGAGAGATTTCACAACATCACGTCCGTATTAATAGCACCGTGTTTATTTCCCTACCTCGGTAATAACCCTCATGATTATCCCTGAAAGCGACACTAAAAACTTTTCCTTTCATGTGGAGAAAGTTCACAAGATAACGATGTGAAAAGTATAATTGGCAACGTAACAGAGTTCGGTAACTTATAGTGCAGAGAAACTAGTTACAGTTACAAGTTACTTTTCTCTGATTTAAAGTAACTAGTTACAGTTACAAGTTACTTTCCTTCCGATTTCAAGTAACTAGTTACAGTTACAAGTTACTTTTTCCTCGATTTCAAGTAACTAGTTACAGTTACAAGTTACT
>JAQGAH010000191.1:0-63566 GCA_034696885.1 Lepidocyrtus paradoxus | reverse complement strand
CAGCTACTTATGTGTACATTTTCATGTTGTTTCAATAAAAACTCTGTCTGGTAGAGCACTTTCTTCTTGTTTCAGTTCTTATGGGTCTAGTAGGTATATCCAAGCGTTTGCACAGCTGCACAGCCAAATTACATCTTTGCTTTACTACAATATTTCAACTATCAAACCAAACACCAGGGTCAGCGAGCAAATATAGCTACAAACTAATGGTTCAAATATCCCATATGAATATAACGATTTGTTATAAACTTTTAGAAAAATCTCTGCATGTTATCGTATCATATCATCAAATCAATCGACGGTATCCTTTTTGCAGCAAAAACCATCCACACTAACTTCCTCAAGCATTAGTGCTCATACAAGGATACAATAACGAGCGCATGGCCTGCACTATCCAGGGAATATTTCACTTTGCAAAAGTGTATCTCTACAAAGGAAAAGGGAAACAAGTTAGGAGAAGGTAAGTGAAAGTGCAACTTTCACTTTTAGCGAGCTGCAACAGATGTGTATGATGGCTTTCGTAGTGCATCTGCAGTGTCTCGTTTGGAACGAGTACGTGACATGTTTCATATTTTTTGTTTGCGCCTAGTGAAGCATACACAAAGCACCTATCCATTTTGTAGAGAAAAAACTCGAATTCATATGCAATGTACAATATGTTTATATTTATAAGCAGTTCAATAAAACTCGCTAGTTCGGCATTGTTATTTCAATTATTTCAGTCATCTTCACCACCCACACAGCTGCATCAAAGAAATTATTATAAAAGTATAGTAAAAAATATGATATTTTTGTTTTGCTTGCCTCGGCCTCTGCAACAAATAGCGGAGTCGGCCAGCCTGTAAATCCAATTGTGTGAAATGGTCTGCACTCGACCACTGCCCGTTCGTGCGGCGGAGTTGCAAGATACCAGCTTTGGGGGCTGACACAACATGATATTCGATGACCAGCCCTTGCTCCGCTGCATTCGATGTGAAGCTGAGATTGGCGTTGCTGATAAGTGCAGCTGTGCCCATCACATTTGCCACTTCCAGTCCGGTATTCACTTCTGGGGCGATCCGCAGGGAGAAAGTTTCTATTCTTAGGACTGCTGTTTGAGATATGCTACTTCCGTCCGTCACTTTCAGGGCCATTTTTGAGCTGGAGAGACCTTGATCCACGTACCTTTGGTGGGCAGAACACAAAAATTACAAAAACCACGATATAATAAAATGGTATAAAAAACTTGGGAAGTCAGTTTCATTTCATTTCAGTCCATGTCCTTCAATTTGATAACATATTACGCAATGACTAAAAATATCACTGCAGGCTGGAGACCAAGCACATCATCACGTTCCATTTCCATTTTGTAGTTTATAATTACATTACAAGTGCAATGATTATTATTTTAAAGTCGACTATATTTGTATTCCCATAATATCTACATAAAATAGGGCTTTCACATTCTGCAGAATATGCCTAAACGTGAGAAATTACTTTCCAGAGTGGGAGGCAAACACACGCCCTCCACCAATAATAAAACTTTTTTTTACCTCCGGTCTGGTCTCCACAGTGCAATAAAAATCTACATACGAAGAGCTTCGGCAAAAATTTCTCACCAAATTCTGAGTGTCTTTCCACCATTTTTCTAAGAAAATGAGAGACTAAAACTTTTAAAATAAATTCAAGTTGACTTGTATGCATATATATCTAATTCTGGAATTCATTCATAACTTATATCCTTGTTATATGGATCCTCCTTTTATGTCCCTCAACGGCAATAATAGTTGATACCTATATGTGACATTACTAAAAGTATGCAAAAATTATGTGTTTTTCGTCTATTACATATAAGTAGATATTTTAGATATAGAAAAGTTAAAGAAAGAAAATATTAGGCAAAATAGAACAACAAAACGGGAATAAAGAAAAAGTTTGCGAATGGAATGAATGAGTTTACTTGAAAAGAGCATATATCACCAACATGATTATCATTTATATGAATGGCAGAGGTGTTGCAAATCACTTTTTGTGGTATCTCCTCATTTTAAACAATTTTGAATGGTACGCTGGAATCTTCCAGCGCTATATCTCATCGATTCCAGTAATCCACCAATTAAAATATTCACTGATCTTTACAATGTCACAGCTACAAAAGTTTTGCACTAAGGTTTATCGACGTTAAACTGCATTAAGATACAAGAAACTTTTTTAGCAGAATTTTTTTTAATAAACATGCCTATATGCATAGTAATCAGTTCCATAAAACTCAAAAAGTAAATAGTCTCAATAGCTTTTCATTTAAAAAAGAGGTGAGACACCACCACAATGTCATGTTCATTCTTGGAGTTAACGCTGCAATTTTTCAACTCTCGCCTTTGAAAACTAATAGTTTATGATGAGACTCCTACCAAAGTAAAAAAAAATGCTAAAAGAGGTCAACCTAAAATCGAACTAAATTGCTCGCATTTACTTTAATGTACGCATACATGCTTCCGCCTCATTTCACCGTTTCTCCACAGACGACTGAATTCTGGTGAAAGTGAAAGCACCATACTTCTTTGTCGCCATTACAGTACATGCTGGGGGGACTACTAAAGCTGGACCCATTATCTAACCAATATAAACGATGAACAATAAGTGAGATGAGCATTTTTAAAGCGATGCATCAGTCAGGGACGTGAACTATGTGCTGGGAATGTAATGCGAATGGGAGAGAGCCACAGGCAGGGGCAAAGGAATACGAGAGTGTATGAAGGGAGCTCTTTCCCCGAAATTCCCCAGCTTGAGAACAGAAGTCGTTCAGTTTATCCCTTTTCCTTTGGAGGAGAAATTCCCAGCGATGGCATCCCACCCGTAAGCTTTTGACCCAAATCTTACTGCTTAGAACAACAAGTAATAAAGTTTAGAATTATTCCTCCAGATTACAGTCGGAGTAAGTATTGGGCAAAGAAATTTGACAACAAAGGGAAACTTTATACAATGGCTGGGGTCATAATAGCAGTCAGGTTTTCTCAGAGTTTAATATGAAGGCTATTCTGGGAAGAGAGAGGGGAACAAGGAGACAATATGGCATCAAAGTCGGTTATAACCAATGAAAGGGGATATGCATTTGCCTCGCATCTTACATCCTACATGTCATATATGCAGATATTGCCAATGTCTTTGAATTTGCGTGGAGGGATTTCAGTTAATAGTCGACAAAGGTAATATATTGTGTCTAATATGGCCTGTATACTGATGTAGGTTGACACTCCAGGATTAAGAAAAGTTCTAATAATGCAAAGAAGGTCTAAAATTCAAATGAGGTTAGTCCCATTACCTAATGGGTGCGTTACGAATAGAGAAACAGACAAATCAAAAAGTTGACGATGAATTATTGCCGAGTCTTAACCTAATCCCGTATTCTTACTGGGAATACATTTGCGAATTTTAATTATAATGTATTACATTAACATTATACACATGGGAAATTCATTATTTTCCATACTTATGCGAATAATAGCGAGTGAATGTTAGAAATTGGCTTGAAGAATTATTTATTTTCATCATTACTTACCACACCCTTCCAGACTCAAGGTCGGCTTGGGTAAAATTACGGAGGGGCTTTCCAGGATCTGCAGAAAGTTCCAAGTAGCCTTTCTTTTCCGAGGCGGCCATCCCGATGGACACCACTGTGAAATGGAGCTCTTCGGAAGGAGTGTCCGGATCTAGAGCTGTGATTACTTCCGGCATTAGGCGCACCCGTGTATTCTATATAAAGAGATTTTCAAACACATTCAAGTCAATAAACGTTGCCACCTACGTAATATTCATTTATTGTGATTTATTGTGTGCGTTAAAAATGGCCGACGGTTTTTTTAACACCGGAAGATCTGTACCTTCAGTCCTGACTAGTTTTGTAAGTAAATATTTTTAACAACGCCATCATGTATCATAAATGTTCCTCAACTTATTTGCTATCTGTTAGCAGTTGTAGTTAATAATACTAGCGGGTTGCCAGCTGCGTACGCAGCTGATCGTGTCTAGCAATGCTAGCCATTAGTGTTTAACTTAACCCCGATATTAAAGCACGACAATGCATTAGATAAAACGTATAATTTCAATAGACCCTTAAATTCCAGTTAATATAACGGGAAATGTCACAGAAGCCGTTCGTGCTAGGTTTCCTTATCATACAGGGGACAGCTTCCCCATTCCCTTATCATACAGGGGCCAGCTACCCCATTCTCTTATCACTTAGGGGCCAGCTACCCCATTCCCTTATCATACCGGGGCCAGCTACCCTATTCCCTAATCATAAAGGGGCCAGCTACCCCATTCATATATCATACAGGGGCCAGCTACCCCATTCATATATCATACAGGGGCCAGCTACCCCATTCCCATATCATACAGGGGCCAGCTACCCCATTCCCATATCATACAGGGGCCAGCTACCCCATTCCCTTATCATACAGGGGCCAGCTTTCTCATTCCCTTACATGCAGGGACTAATTTCCACGAAGCTTAATTTGTAGCACTTTGACGCCTGCCAATGTTTCAAGGATGTTGATGTTGCGCCATCTCACGGTAGCTTTTGGTACTATCATAGCAGAGGGGCCATTCATGTAGGACGTTACTTTTTTGGGTGGGTAGGGATCATGAGTAAAGTCGATGGGGCTGTACTGAAATGACTTCTCGGAGTATTTAGTGGGTCTGCAAGTGTGGTTGTGTGCTTATAGCAAATGGGACTTTATGATGGCGTAGGGTATGGACGACCCCTAAAAGAATTATCTCGTGACAGAAGGACACCGCAAGCAAAATAGTATATAGTGATGGGCGTATCTTTCTACATTCTAACATTCTAATCCTCATTCGCAAACCAACAAGGTGTTAATTTACCAGGACTTTATTAATTAGATAGTTACTAATTACCATCAATGAACAGGTACCGGTTATCTTATTTTTGGAAATAAACAGGGAAACAATTTAGATTCTCCGGTCCGAGATTTTTGCCTTGTAACAAGCCCCATTTCCTCCTTCATTCTACCGACTTTCCATGGCTCGCCCATCAGGCTAGTACTTTCTTCAGCGAAAGAATGTCAGAAGGGAGATAGCCCTAATTACTTACAGTTTTATAGTTTTTTGTTGTTTCCCTCCTATACCCAAAGTCTTTTATTAGCTCCTTTCTTCCAACTACAATATCCTCGCGATATTCATGTTAGGCTCTATAATGAAACTTTTCCCTCTGACTAAGCCTGTCTTGTTCAACTTGTATAAGGGAAAGATTCATTTCGCCTAATAAACAGGAATTGTGCTAAGATCATTTCCATAAATCTTACGACTCACACATAAACACAGCTGTACTCGCTCGCATTCATGCGATGCCTAAATACCTTAACTAATCTGGAATCTTATGAATAATATTTATATATGTATACACTAGCCATAACCTTATAGCCAACCTGGAAATACTTATGTACTAACTGAGAATAAATTGCTTCTCTGCCCATCTACAGCTTCTTTCCCTCCATAGTAGCTTCCCTGTACGCCCCAAAGCGCTACCACTTAATCCCTCTAGCTTTGTCTTGCATTTTCCCTTCCTCCTTCCTTCCTCACTGCTTTCTCCTCTTGGCTACTCATCTCGTCGCTCTCACACATAGGGAAATAAACGAGCAGCGAAGGAACTATGCATTATCTAGTCTAGCCACACGCATATGTACACAATCAAGCATGCCTTAATTTCTGACTAACGACTGGGAGTCCGCTATCTTATGAATGTATATAAATGTGTTAGAAAGGGAAAGATAAATGGGTGTAAGGACGAGTTAAAAGTAAAAGCAGGGAAAAGCAGCTGGAAGTCCCTTTTTCTTGGAGATTCTTATGAGCCAACTTTCTCCAAAAAGAATATTACAAAGTTCGTGTCTACCCCACCCTACATATATGCTAAACTGCTGTAGCTCACACAAAAAAAACCTTTCCCAATCAAAAAGACTTTCTTTCTAATACCTACCTTATGCAGTTTCAGAGGCTCATAGTTATATTCCTCTTTGATATTAGTATTGGTAAAAAAGCGACATCAACTTTCATCGTATCGAATAAAAAATATGTTTAGCGCCCGTCCTCACTCTAGCTCGTCCTAAAACACAGGCTATCTAATCGTGTAGATGGTTATATCGCTGGAGGATGTATATTTAAAGGATGTGTTTTTTCATGATTTTTTTTAGCTTACCTCAGCAAGTCGGAGGACTGAACCAGGCACTAATCGAATTTCAGGCGGATCATTGACTGCAGTTATTTCTACAGGCAGTGTCAGTATTCTCTCATCCTGGAAATATTCCACAGGGGAGATTACCATTATCATCACAAAGCCCCATCAGGATCGTCGTCATTGTCATCAAAAGAAGACAAAAGGAGATGAGTTTGAAGTTTGTGGATCGGGGTGAGTCAGGGAGCGGTAGTCAGGAATTGCAGTCATTTTCCCCCACAAGGAAGATCCACAGAAATGTTATGAAAGACAGCAAGACAATAATAATAATGATGTGATGTCAGTCGTGTGGCAGGATGATCATGATCATCCCCATTCCATTTCCAAATGCATCACGCAGCATCGACGTTGTTGAAGAAGAACGAGGGTCCGGATCGCCATTCCAGTAAAAAAAATTATGGAAGTGTATGCGGAGGGGAAACATGTACAAAAGAGAGAAAAAAAGACATTCATTGTTATTGTAAAATGTTTTCTTATCATACAAAACTTACAACATGTATATTGTATTCGTACACAAGATTACGTTCTTATTCGACTTTTTTCTGGGAATTTTGGCTGGAGCATGAAAAAAATATATATCAAAACAAGCAACAAAAGCAGGAGCCACTATATTAGAAAGTAATATGAAGTCATGTCATGACGCAAGATTGTTGGGACCATGACGTGGGAAATTAAATCTATTGTTCCGTACTGAAATCAATCAGCTTAGCGTTTTTATTCTCTACCTAATCCTTTTGTAGGAGAGTCAAAGAGCCTTGTCAACACAAAAGCAATAAAGCGTTTTTAATACTTTATGAAAGGCATCTTCCAGCATTTAATATCTATAACATGCAGCCATACTGAGGAAAGAAAGTAAACTTGAGTAAATGATAAAAATTAACTTTAAGCACTAATGCTTTAGCTTTGTAGCTTCTCTGGTTATGTTGTTTTCAACAAAACAATGCAAGAAAGCAAGCAAGTGAAATGTAAAGAATATGTTTTTAGCTGCACACATGTCATGCTCATGAATCAATTTCTCTGAAACAATCGGATCGCGAGAATCAAGCTGCTTTGTAAGGAAAAATTTCATTTATTTCATTCTTTGCTTGAGATGATTCCTGTTTTCGAGTAAGTAAATCAGAAGTTTTCTAGAAATTCAAAACCATCTTAATATGGATGCACTATTGTACGTGACGCTGTATTGAGTTTAGCGAAGTGTATTTTTCGTTACTTCCCCTCTCCCCTCTCCCATATCATACTTCAAACACTTTTTAGTAAAAGTTATATATAGCCATTTCCGACAAGACATTTGAGTAAGGTCCAGCCAGTGGATTCAGTTTCAAATACAGTTTTCTAACTTGTGCCTTCTTCTTCAGACTGTTTTTTACAATGTCTCCGTTCACAAGATTGTTTTATTCAGTAGAATCAGTTTGATATATACATGGTCATATCTAGCCAATAAAACTGCATTTCCTCAAATCACTCCTAGATCAAATCGATATTCCTCTAATAAAAACATCCAAGAAAGTCCATTACTCACAAAGTATATTCAAATCTTCCATTGTTTCTCTTGATTATGCTTAAGTAATAGCCCCTTCAACATCAATCTACTTCCTTCGTATCAACCATTCCTAAAAAAAGATCTCACATCACCGTTCATCTTTAAAGCTTGATGGGAGCAGAACCAGATGAAGAGCTCAACGTTTTTATTACACTTAATAATCCTCCATCCATGACCCCTTTTCCTTTTCTCCATCCTCAGTTCTCATCCTCATTTATTGATGACATGTAATTGAGTGTAATACAGTCTGGATTGATGCTCAATGGGGAAAATAAGTTGATTCTTTTCCAGAAACAGGATCTTTAACAGGATACTATACACACACTGTACCCTCACACCATCAGTTTCTAATAAAAAGGTCAATTGTATAAAATTGCAAAAAGTCGAACTGAACAGGGCTTTTCCCATCGCTTTAGTTCAAACAAAAATTTCCCTCCCACTCAATATCAGCCTCACAACCTGTACTGGATACATGAGAAGAAAGTGATAAGTTCGTTAAAGGAACTAACATTGTTTCAACCAAGTACATAAGATGGTATGAAACTAGCCCACTTAATACGTCAGGCTTATAACGGAGAAAGCAGAGCATCAGCAATCAGCCGGCTCAGTTTCCATCCATTATCATCAACGCTGTGAGAATGAAAACAAAAATGTGTGCTTTTCCCTTTCTCCAACTCTGTCTCATGCAAAAAAAAAGCCCCGGAATCTTACCACATGAGCCCTTCCAATCATCCTCATATCACACCAAAAGCTTTTATCAAACAAAACACTGCTCGTCTCTTGGAAAAAACCGGATACGTTTCTTTTTATTGAGTAGGAATCCAAACTGCTCACATTAGGCATATCTATTTCTCCTGAACAACAGGACCGTTCCAGCCCGTCTATCTTTCTGCGCTCTCCTGATGAACTCTTTCGGGGAAGTCTCTCGCTCCATGCATTAAAAGGAGGAATCATATGCGTCCATGTGAGAAAACGCGTTTTTATTCCTTTTTTCTCCAGAATATAAAAAAAATCTATGACAAAAACTAAAGAAATTGGAAGCTTGAAAACAATACAGTGAATGGCACCGGCTGAGTGAGTTTAAGCCTTAAAGCATTCATCCTAAATAGCTGTAGCATCGCTTCCCTCTCGTGCGTGACAAACCAAGACAAATAATACATTATTGTCTGCACATTGCCAGCACCGTGGCAAACGATGAGAGCCATGTGTGTGCGGTATGTTTGGCGGTGTCTTGCATTATCCCGTGTGCTATCCTCACAAGTGCCTGAATACACTTTTTGGTATTTTTTTTTCATACTACTCAGCTATTACTTACAGCAAACACTATGATAGGACTTGAGCAAGAAGGACTAGCTGTACAGACCGTGATAGATTAGATTGTTCTTGGGTGACAAAAGGTATCTACATTCGTATTAGTAGCAATAAGCGTTTCATTTCCCGTGTTAGCTCCATAACGAACCACCAAGAAAATTGGGATAGAGCACTTTCTCCGTTTCTTGCCTATGACTGGTCTTTCTCTCGGTTTTGTATAGTTTCTTCGGAAACTGAATTTTTTTCTCCCTCCTTGCTCAGAAAAACGGAGGGAGTGAGCTGTAAGGAAAGTAATCAAAGCCAGAGGAGAGCCAACCGCACACATATGTGCTTATAGAGGAAAAAAGGGATGGCGATGGCAATTGCTCAAGCAGAGTCTTTTTTCCTTGAAGAATGATTGCAACCCGTATAGGCCGTAATCCATCTGGTCTTCCGTCTTCCTTCTGGTCCCTTTGATGTGCCAGGTTCGAACCAAAGCATGCAGCATTTGTTAGATGGTGGACTAAGTAGATATAAATTTCTTTTCCCTTTCATTATTAGATTTCCTTTTCTAAATGCCTGTTTATATCTATAACTCTGATATACAATGGGGAAAGCAGAAGAAAAAGTGCCTTCCTTAGTATAGGCCTAATTTAGCAGAATATTCATTTTCCTCGATGCTGGATGCAATATCTTAATGCTAATAGCTTTCATAGCAGATGCCTAGAGATAATGGCATATAATATGGCTCTTATATGGAGGGAGGACCGATGTGAATGTGAAAAAGATTACTGCTTGGGTTCGCCAAAAACAATGTATGGATTGGTGAAAGTGTGTGGTATGTGCTGCGTGAGAACTGAGGGTGTATAGGTATGTACGTAAGTGTGCATGTTTTTCCCTTGTTATGGAAGTAGGACTCTGGAGTAGAAACCGCACTACATTCCCTATTTGTGGTTTTTATCTTTTCTTATCATAGATCTTCGCTTTTCAAAGCCATTTCTGCAATTTTCATCACCACCATAGCCATTCATGGGGAGCGCGGTAGGTAGCTATTGTCGTTATCTATCAGGGAGAGAAACAAAGTGAGACTGTCTAAGCGTTTTCACGCTAGATTCACTTATCCATGGAGCAATATGTGTACATAGAAGCAATTTGTATAAATAATACACATACCAAAATACATTATTACTATATTAGTGTTGCTGCAGTTTGTGTATATCTATTTATAAGTTAAATGTGTAAACATGCTATTCTACATGTGTAACGTTGATAATAACGTGTTATGTACTAGGTTATCATTATCAACCTCAAAGGGTTCCGCTCTGATAACTGGGTCTATGAAATGTACGAAACTGTCAGAAATACAAGTTTCCTTACCCCATTTTCTTCTTATAATTGCAATTCTCTTTGATGCTATTTATAGAAATGTGAATTAGATAATATGATACATTGCTAACTTGGTCCACTTGTACATTTCATGTCTCTATACGCATTGGTTAGAGTTTTGCAAGTATTTGTCCGAGTCCCCGAAACATTTACAAACACTTTCCACCATTTCCACCATCACGTATTGTTGTCCCCCTGTTTTCCCTTCCTCTCCGTAGCCATCTGACTGGAAAAAGGACACATGGAAAGGGAAAGGCGATTAGAGGGAACGTGCCAAACTACAGATTGGAGTACTTCCCGGAGAAAATAACAAAAAAAAATAGTTGAGTTATTTCCCTACTCCATATATAAATTAAGTAGCAAGTTTGACTTTGACAATCGGCGGTTATAGTGCGTTCCCTACACTAACCTAACTTGCACATTTTCGCATTCGCGTTTACTTTGTTGGAATAATTATGTCACAAGGACAGTTTATTACCTCTAGTGTTAGTACTTATAACAGCATATTCGGAGCCAAACCCAAACTCCATTGTTCCAAATTCCCTTTACTATGCTTGTGTAGTGTGCGTGAGCTTGATAAGACTCGGAGATAACACAAGCATAAGAAATGTCCTGTGACTGTAGCAGAAAGAAAGGAATAGTCCGCGCTTCCTACTCATCATCATCACATCACTATCACAGCATTCCAAACGGATGCGGAAATTAAATCTCGTCGTGTCTTTCCCTTACAATGGGTTTATGCGAGAAAGTCCTCCTCTCAGACGGAACATGTTCAGTACTAAAAATGACGCAGGGAACAACACGATAAGGAGGAAAATATTTTGTTCTGTTTGCTTCCGCAGATCGATCTCTTTTCAGTCGACCATCCTGATTTTCCAGAAGGAGCAAGTGGAGTGTGGAACAGGATACTTCTCCGTTTTCCCTTTTTTGTTCCATTTGCAAAAATGATTAAGTTCTCACAGTTTTTGTCACGCTTTCTTATAATCTCTTGTGAATGTGTATATGAAAGTGAGGTATATTAGCTTGCATAAATTCATCCAAAATTCATTTCTCCTTAGCCTACACTTTCAAATCTTAACGAGTTGCAATGCTCAGACTTAAATATGTTCTTCTATTTGGATTAGCTTTATTTTTTTCTGTTTCCGCATATCCTTCCAAGAATGGGGATAACGGTTTTTATGTTCCTTTTTCGGAAAAGTAAAAGTCTCGGAAAGTCTCCTTCTTCCTAAAAGTTATCAACAAGCATTTTATGTAAATTTTAGTTTATGTGTTTATAAATATCTTTCCCTATATTCCAATACTCGTGTGGGAGAGTATGTTTGCGGTTTACTTTATAGGGTGCTATACCAAATATCAAAGAGCGGTCATATATCTTCCTTTAATATTCAGATTGTACTATAAATTGCCTACGCAAATGAGTCCATAAAATATTTTGCGAAAGGAGCTAAGTATATTCCCTATGGAATGGCTATATGTGTTGGTACTATAATGGGGAAAATATTTATTTGATATTTATGCATGTGCTGGAGAAAAAAATACTTCCTTCTCCAAATAGTATCATTTTTCAAGTTTTTCTAGGCCATTTCACTCTGTAGCTTGTTGGGCGGACATTCCTGTCTGAGGGAGAAGACATTATGTTGGATAAAATAATGAATGTTTTTTTTCTTTTCTGCATCTTAGAAAAGTATAGTGGAATGTCTGTTATTACGACTGTTTTATATAAATATTTATGTAGGAACGTGGGTACTTTCATGTGCAAATGTAAGTATCTCTTACTAAAATACAATACAGTAATAAAAAATTGCAGAATCTAAACTACATTCTAGAAGCTAATAGTAAACTAGTGGCAGTAGTGACCATTAGAGATGCATTTAAATAGCCATCAAAAAGCAAGTTATATGGAGAAAGTTTCTTGACACATGGTTTATTGGTCCATTAGTCTGTATTTTCAATATTCATTAGTTTCATGAGTATTCCGTATTGGTTAGCAATGGTGAGTAAGTTCTACCAACAAAAAATTGACTAGGCCAAAGCTTAAAAAATGCAATTTTGACAGTCTAGATGTGATTGTGATGCTCTGCTGCAAAGCACACTGAAAGAAATCTGAGTATTTTTCGCGGGAGTTCAATTTTGCGATCAAGCCATGCAGTTTATTATCATGCAAATGCTGAATATAGTCACACTGCCAACATCTTTTGCAATTTGTAATATGCTGTACTGGAATGCCTTCACATAGCTACAATATCATATCATGCATATAACAACGGAAGAGAAAAGGCAAACCTGAAGATATGCTGGAAGGAGGAATCCGGAATTCTCCATGAGTCTCAAGACAAGCTCAATAGCGTCACGAGAGCTTTCCGCCCCATTATGCCAATAGCGGACACGACCAGCACCAACATCCAGCAGGGAAAAACTTTCACTTCGTGTTGACCCAGTTCCCGCCGTTCTTGTCGTCACCTGTAAAGAATCCCAAGTTTTTTTTCATGCAAAAATAACAACCTTATCCCTGTATCATTAAGCTATGTTTATCTGAAACTCTCGATCAGCCCCTTTCTGTATTAAGTCTGGTAGATATTGTTTTACCATATCGTATAGAGGAATGGAATGGAATTACGTTATTTCTAGTTTTTGCAGTATTAATGAATCGGTACATTATAAAAATGCTTTTAAATTCGGCTTAACTTTATCTTGGCGAAGGATTGTTTAAGTGATTACTGTATTGGCTTGAGTTGGACGGTAATATTTGTAAATTTTATAGTTAGTAAATCGTTAATTCCAAAAGGTTAAATGCGTCGCACATTTTCGATGCTGTTCGATTCGATTCGAAGAAACATGATAATATTTCAGACATATTTGTAAATACAATGCTATCCTACATTATGTAAGTTCCTGCGAAGCAATAATGTGACGGCTTTCTCCTCGGCAATCAATCCAAAATACCTTAATAAAATGTTTAATCATTTTATCTTTTGTCACAACATGAAAATAGTAAAACGACGAGCTAGACAAATGACGTTTTTTTCATCTTCTAAATGCTGACTACGCTGCCATATCCCAGTGTCCTCTATCACTATGTATGTAATGATAGTAGTCAGGATTGGATCGATTGACTATAGAGATAAATTTCCTGCGTAAATGTCCTTTGTACTTTTTTTGGTTTCCCCTTGCTTGCTGAGGATCAATCTCTGTCAATTTTTGCTGAGCAGGAGTCCTCCCCCAAGAATGAGATATTCTGTTTTTCTCTGCGTGTTGATAATACAAAAAGTGTCGAACACGCATCGTATCATCTTATCACTTGAGGGGTAGACCAATAGGTACCTATATAATTGCAGCATATGATAACTGCTTAGGTATATCAACTATTAAACTATCCCATGAGCTACTTTTATAATCTTCATATAAGAAATTAATTCACTTTCATATCCGATTCCTTTTTTAATATATCCTTCCTTTTGGCTTTTACTTAGTTTGTAAACCTATGTAGGAATTTATTTTTCACCGTGTAGTTAAGTTTTAAAATTTATTATGCAAGAAACCTTGATCGTTTTCACAACATGCTTATTACTACAAATATTTGACTTCACTTTTACAGTGATAAATATTCATTTATTGCAAAACTGACTTCGTCGAATTCATATTTATGCCATATATACGCCTTGCTCTCTGTTTGCTTATTCTACACTGTGAACACTCTCAGTTGTTGACTTTGTCGTCATTTGTTTGGACTTTCCTGCAAAACCCTGTTCATTTCAATAATAACCTCCCTTCCCCTCCCCACCGATCGTAAAGGTAAACAATATTTGCAAGTATGAAGTCACTCAAAGTTGCTGGCCTTCATTAATATTCAAATTTGAAGTTCCCGTCGACCTGTTTACTCACAAATATATGCGCATAAGGACAGTATATTAAGCGTACATTTTTAGTCCCATCTGTAATACTTTCTCCTTCACTATTATATTATGCAATGTCATTGATAAAAAATCATAGTTGGCCCAAAACGTATAAAATCTAATTTACCTCAATTCTCCCCTGTTGCGGTTGTTTTGAAATCCGGAATAGCACTCCAGACTCCCGAATGCCAAATTTGGAAAGGTCAAGAGTTATGGCTAGATGACGAGGCGTGATGATGACAGAGTCCCCTTCTGCCACATGCAATGGATTTACTCTCATTATCTCCAATTCACCAACATCAGTTTGAGTCACAATACGAATCATTTCCCTCGGGATCGTGATAACTTCCAGGGAGTTGGTTCCAGATGAAACGACAGAGGTTGATGTTGCATTCCCTGTGGTATTTCCTGTGGCTGCACCTATAATCGAGGCGCATCTGTTGTTTCCACCGGTCCCATTCCCTCCCCCTATCATCCCATAACAGTAGCGCTCATCGAGGAGGTTGCATCCGGCTGTAACATTCCTACTTACATCCACTTCAGGCAGACCGTATGGTTTGTCATCAATGTGAACAAGTTCAATGCATCCCTGAAAAGTGAAAGCCACATTATAGTAAAAAAAAGCAGCCTGGACACACCTACACGATCTTATCGACAAAGCGTATGGACATTTATCGGCGGAAATAAAAATGATACTTTCTTACCCGGAAACTATAATCAATTAATCCTAAAGTTCTTAGTTTACTCCGTCGGCTTTCTTCCGCTCCTAAATAGACCATATCAGAGACATCCAGGTGTCTACTACCGCCCCTCGGAGCAGGCTCAGAGATCCAACTTTGATTGTCCACCATCACAGAGAGAGACTTTGGGGAGGCCTAGTATAGCATAGAAAAGCGGAAATTGTCAATAGCCAGCACTATAATTTATACCATAATAAACTCACTCTTATAGGATTACACCCTTATTGTTCTGGTGAAAGTACCTGAATTGCGACTGAATGCCATTCTCGATCCGAAATGTTTTTCGGTGACTGTACCTGAAGGGGTCCACTACCAAGCTCAGCAATAAATCGGACCTTCAAGAATATTATTTATTAAAAATCTCCTTTCAAACCTGTGACAAGTATAATGTTTGATGATATGATGGAGGATTAAAAACTTTTCAAATAGATTTGCTTACCTTCCCCTTGCGCAACTCTAAAGCTAGATAGTCTGGTCGGGATGACATGCCAGAAACGTAGAATATCAAGCCGTCATCGGCAATTGGACGAATATTTAATTTGATAATGGTTCCCTGCCTGGAGATAGCTACACGGGAGATGATGTAGCTGTTCGGGTATATTAAACTGAAAGGGTCAGTGGACGAGGCTTCAAATTCTTCCGAACAGTTCCAAGACACTCCATGAATCTATTATTCCCGATAAAAACAATAATGGTATATGAGGCCGAGGACCTACTTCTGGAAGATATTAGCCCAATATATTTATTTCCGATTTCAAAGTTATTATGAGGAAAGCAAAAGGATATCCGTCTATAATAAGCATATTTACAGAAGGTATTTTATAGAGGAAATAAGATAAGTAAACTCACTTGGCCAGGTTGGGTTTTGGCACGGAGAAGGACATCCTCAGCATTGTAAGTGATATGAGACATGCAACCACGAAACGAGGGAAGATTCCCTAGAAAGATCTCATTGAACCCACCTAAGCCACCAAGCCAAATGCCAAAATGGATGTTCAGCTCGTGGAACCGTCCCGGCAGATTTGCTCTAGGGGAAAATATTTGACTCGTAAATCATAAAATTCTTACAGCAATTCCCAAATATATTATTTCAAAAACTTCGAACACTTCTGGGGAGGCATTTCCCCTTCTGTGTAGTCAGTTATCTGATCTTTAATATATCCATACACTTGCTAGTTAATATCTGTTATATTACTTTTGCGTTAGCTATGGTCCATGGCCTACTTAGGTATGTATGTATATGCGCACTTGAGAATATTTGAATGTACAATTGGGCTATTGTATTTGGAGTATCTAGTTGCAGGGTCAGTTCATTGGCTTAGCCAAATTCACTTTTTTCTGAGAATGAGCCTGATCAAATTGAAATCAGATGTACAGTTGTATACTTATATGAAATACGCTAAATGTAGGAATATCATATTATAAATATAATATGACATGATCTTCACAAATTTTAATAAAATCGTCATGCATGTATCAAACTATTCCATGCAATCGGACGTGCTAATTCCCAATATTTAGTTGAAAACTACTTAATTTTAAAACTTCGACGTCGCTAATATTTACTATCTAGTTTGGCAACCAAGCTCAATGGAAAGATCGGACTGTTTTGTTCTTCCCGATGTAAAAAAAGAAAGAGCAAACTCATTTTGGTGTAGTTGTCGTATTTTCATCGAATACTATTAATACCGAATAAATATAACTTACTAACACATGCGGCAAAGTAAGGAAGAATCCCGATTATGTGACAAAGATTTCCTCAAAGAAAGCATGCCCTAACCTTTACTAATACCCCCAGTTTCCAATATTTTACTTGCCTGCCTTCGGGTGATTTATAAAACACTTGCAATTTACAGAAATGTCTTCAAAGGTCTAAAACTTCCTTTGTACGCTTCTTCTTCCTCTTCCCTGTCACTAGTCACAAAAGCTTCTTTATTTTTTCATTTTTCATCCAAGTTAAAAATTCCAGTCACTGCATGGTAAACCGGAAAGGAGGAGACATACCACCGACGACGTGTGCGAATCATGTACCTGGCTGTTATAATATTTCACGAATCTTGATTTTTATTCCAACCGTGTGGAATTTAATACCCTGTCTGTGAACACTTTCTCTACGTTGATAGGATGGTCTTCTGGGGAAAGCCTCATTGGCATTCTCCCCGTTAACCTTTGGCTCATTTATATTTCTTGTAAAGCAAAGTAGAAATCATGCGTATATGCTTCTGAAAACTCTTTCCTACGGAAAACATGAAAACTAAAGGTTTATGCTAAACAACTTGTGCTTAACATTTTCTGATGCAAAAACATCCTGACATTTCATTTCATGCGATCCTTTTGATGTCAATGTAGCAAAACATCCCTACATGAAACAGTTGACATGAGCTTTCCCACTCCGCTCAAGTCACCGAAAAAATTCGCGGCAACCAAAAGATGATGATGATCATGTAGTGGCTATTCCCAGCACGAGATGGATTCAAAAATTTGTAGCTGGATACTTACTTTGTTAAGTGATTATCCACAAAAATGGTAAGCTGTGAGCCCCTTCTCGTCAAATTAACTGAATGCCATTTCATATCATTAAGGAGAAATGGAGCTTCAGAGGCAACTTCAGTCTCACCAGCGCCCAGGTTTATATGCACCTAGAAATGTTTAATATATCATTTTACATTTCTCAAAATCTTCCATAATTAATTTATATGTTTTTGCTATGTAAATATTTATCTATGTAGTTACCTTTAATCTCCCGGCATCTAGCACAAGAAGGCAATAATCAGTCCGTCCAGCTACAAGGAACAGCATGGAATCCGCTCTGCGAGTGCGTAATCTGAAATAAATATCACTGGAACTGCTCGCCTCTTGTAGTTTCATGTTGACCCAACTTGAGCCAAAAAAGGATAGCGCTGGAATGAAAAAACGACAAAAATATGTTTAACTACTCATGAGATATTTTCGCGAATTACAAATACAAAAACAGATCAGCAGACAAAGCAAATTTTAAGCTATCAACTGCATTGCATTATACCAGCTCCAACTCAAATATGTTTGCATAACCCAAATAACCATTGCACAATTTTACCAAACAGCTTTCACCTAAGGTTCAATCTCTTTCAAAACAAATTCTGCACGGTTTCCACTTGATATTTTGCATATTTTAAGCCGCTATATCAAACCGATGCAATGATATATGGCTATAAGACTTACTATTAAAACACAAAAGTTAAGTCAAACAAAGGATAAGGTCCCAAACTTCCGACTACTTACTACCCTTGTACGTGAAGATAGCGGAGATGATATCTGAAAGATAAAGAAAGTCTTTGATAGTAGAATCGGCATGGCTTTCACGCAGTGGCTAACCTTTAACCACTCACAGTCACTTCTAACACAATGCATGCAGGATCTTTAACATTGTCCAATGGAAAACGCACCACAATGAATTCAACAGAAGAATAATCCTACTATAACTTAAACTGCAAATGTAAAGGGTTATTCTCAAGAGCTCGTTACTATCCTGGTTATTGTTATTACTATTACTATAGCTTATTCTGACGATTAAGAGATCTGCTGAAAAGCTGTTTATAAGATGGCTCTATGAAGAAGCGTTTCTGGGGTTTTCATAAAAGCTGATCATGCAGCCAGACAGATCTCTACTTTCTCTGAGAAAGTTACAAAAAAGGAAACTAGTTCATCATTATCATCTTGCATCAACTGACAAGTGACAAGAAATCTACATTCATAAACCATCAGACCGCTTTGTCCATCCAATGAAAAATAATAATAGAACCTAACAGATAAAGTGCAATAATAAGTGAATATTTGGAAGCTTCATTGTTTTCGGCTAAAAGTAAAACCACCAAAGTAGCTACTTTCCGTCTTTCAAGACTTATCCCAAAGAAAACAAAAGATTTTTAGGTCTTCTTATTACGTCTCCAGTTCAAAATTGAAACTTAAGCAGTGCAAAAGGACAAGAACATAGGGAGCCGAAATTAACAACTTTGTCCTCCTTCCCCTTTTCTTACTAACTGTTTTCCTCTTGGTTTTAATTGTTTCTTTACGTTTTCCTTGTGGTCATTAACCTAGAGGAGAGAGGATGACAAAGGCATTTTGTTTATCCTTCTTTCATTCTCCCACAGCTTCCTAGAATAGGGGATGAGCTTCATTGCAAAACGCAAAGCTCTTATTGCATCACATTCACAGAATACAATACTGCTCACTATATTCGCCATGCAGCCCCTCTCCTGTCTTTTCTATTAAAGGAAGAGTGTAAAGCCACAAGAGTTTAATTTTCTGAGCAGCAGGTACTATCACATTAAATACTGAGCGACATCCCTCCATCCGAAGGCTTCGCATAAAATGAATTGTTTAATTTCATCATCTCCTCACGAAATGAAATGCACAATGAGAGTGAAAGTTTTGTTTCTGTTTTAGTTTTCTCTTTATGGTGAACCTGTTATCTATGCAGGGTTTTCTACATTGTAAAGTATAAACATGCATAGTTTCGGACCAATGCATGGAGTAAACATGTCGCTTTTGCTTGCATAATCTATATGCATTGTCGCTGCTGACAAATATCAAAAGAAGATTTGGAGTGGTCAAAGGCAATGTGAATGTTACAGGCTTTTTTTAATGCTGGATGGAAGTTGTGTCATTTTTGCACATTTTTGCCTTTACATTCCGAACTACAGAGCTAAACTTATCGACAAAAACACAACCAATGAAATAAACGAATATGGTTCTGGCCAGAGGTCGTCTCTTTACGTTTTCGACTACCCATGAACTTCAGTCTCTTACACTGTCCTGTATAGGAAGGTTCACATTGTTTGGGAAAATGCTAAAGTTTCATTAGTTTTTGCAAGCATAAATTCAATGACGAGAAAATTTTAGAAAATCTTCTGAATCACGGTGCAAAAAAAAAGAGTTTCCTACATCCACAGAAATCATAGCAATGTTGAAATAGCGTCTTTAAGATCGCCATCATACAATATCAGTAAATTTTATAATCATCTTTCGTCGGAGTAGGAATCGAACCTGTGTAATGTCTATTTATAGGAAAATGGTTCAGCCATTAAACAAAGATGACCCTCTTCTTCAAATAGTAGTAAATATAATGAGTATTTATGTGTCCTAAACATAGATTCACCTTCATTATAGATATGAGAAAAAAATATGCTTCCCTTTATAGACAATATAGAAGTAAAGTTGAGACAGACGTTGGCATTCGCTATTCATTGTTGGCCAGGTTTTTCGTGGTTGAAGAAATGCATAAAAATTTTCTTGATGTAGAGACAGGATAAGTGCAATCAATTTCCAATCAATTTTTTATTATCCAAAATAAGTTTCAAATATAAAAATTACATTTTCCTATTAGAAACCATCTCCAATTCCAAAAATAACTCGAATTCCTTGTCCTGAAATATTTATGGAGTCGATAAGTACCCAGCTCAAGACGTTATGTATGCACACGGATGACCAAACAGTTTATGAGTTTTTGATTGTAAGTATGTCAGGAGAATCAGAGATTGGGTAGATACCACGAGTTTTTGCTTTTCAAATTGCAATATATAGGTGTTGCTGATCAACCAATCCCTTAATCCAAAGTTAACTGAACTGCATGCTTGGAACTCTTTGCTAATTGATGCGTGAAACTGGAGTAGTTATGATGACAGAGAAAGGAAAAGACAATGCATACAGGAGGAAGCCATTATTGACTAGCTATGATAATTTTATCCCATTCATGTTCAACGCAAAAGTCTTTGTAGTACGGCAGCAAAGAAACTGAACTGAATGCTAAGGGTTCCTTACTTTAAAAAATTCGAGAAGAAGGACCATTACAATTTCTTTTGGATGTGGACCAAAAGTGATCGGGGGCTTTGAATTCAAAAAAGGTTATAAAAACGTGGGTATTTCCTGATTTAGTAAAAGTCCCTGCACCATATCCGAGAAAGTCTGCTATTTTGTTTGAATGAACAAATTGCGTTACATGAAAACAAATTGAAAGGAATAATTACATTTTTACTTCATTTACTCGATCGGTCAGCAGGATTACCTTGCTTTGGTATCATTTGAAACTGGAACCAGTTTCCTCTTCCACCCACACTGCATTTTTTTTAAATCCCAGGAATAAGGAGTTCAAATGGCAAATAACCCAACAGAGACCCGCATAAAATTTCAAGCATATCTACTTTCTTAACTAAATTTTAGTAAATCCATAACTATTCTATCCCTAACTTAACAATATATATATCGCATATTCAAACTTGAAATTACACAACTAAGGTTGGAGAATGTATATTATAGCCGCATGGTCGGAAAAACAAATTTGGAAAGGATGTCATGTGCAAAAAAGACATTACCTCATGCTGAATACAAATTAGAAATTGTTCTTCCATATTCCATATTTTATCTTATTCTTCTTCCAGCTACTTTTTTGACTATAGAACGACCAGTCATGTCTCTTGTTCTTTTATTTGTGTGCCAAAATCATTGTAGAAGATGACTATGAGGTAAATACTAATAAGGTTGGTGCTATACTGATTGAAAAACTGTACTATGAAACTATTCATGAGATCCTGGTTGGAGGGGAAAGTTAAAATTACATACCATTAGCACAGTGTAAACACGAGTGGGTTTTTGTTTGCATACACTCTTTGCTGTCCAGCATGTTTAATGGGTTGCTATTTTAAGCTGAAATGCATTACAGATATGATTATAATAAGTCTAAGTTTTTTTGGCAATCGGGATCATTTGCCCTGCTCAAGGTTATTCGAGGCCACAGGAGCATTTCAGTGGCGAGAATGTATGAATGCATACACGTGCAAGGTGCAGTAATGGCATATTGCATTGGAGAGAATAATATAGATGAAACTCACGTTTTGATGAAAACCAGCCTGACGGAAAAAAAGTATAATCATTAAACAAAGATATACAGATCAGAACATACTCTATTTTCACAATATAGGCAGAGAGGTATTTTTAGGAGATATTTGTACTTGTCAGGATACGCAAATATCACATTTTTTATTTTCCTGTAAACAATAATCATCCTAGCATATCGTGCTGACACATCTATTTAATGATCACAAATAATTTTTTTTAAATCATTTCTATTGACGTCTAACTATATAATTTTGAGTCGCTGCAAGTTGAATTTTAAGTATGTTATTGTTAGTATTAATATTATTATTTCTCAACAAATATGATTTCAGTTTCAGTACATCTTGAATCACCACCAATCAACCCAAAAAGTACAAGTACTTAAGTACAGTAAAAAATACTCAAATAATACTCGCTTAAACTTGCTATTTGCATGCTAGAGTTATGTTTGTCCTGGGTAGGGACATTAAAATTAGGAAATGGAAGCTTTGAAGACAATGATGAGGATGGGTTAGCCGAAAGAAAACACGCATTCCTTATTATTTACCCTGTCTTCAAAGGTATGAAAATGAGTGAAGAAAAGCCTCCTGAATAGTAATCAGATAAGAAGCGCTGCACCCACTCCCCACAACTGAAACATATTCCAACGTCTGTAGCGCTTGGAAATGTGTGCAGATCTTTATAAGACCACTCCATGTTTACACACTCTTTCCATACCTCCACTTCCATCTGCTTTTACTTGAATCCAGTCAGCCATTTCCTTCCTTTTGCCCTTTATGCTTCTGTGATCCGTACTTTAATCTTGTTAAATCTATACAAGCCCTCTTTTTGTTGGGAGTAGTGCCTAACAGGAAATTAAAATGTTGATCAAGTAGCCAAAGAAAATCAACACCTTGTCCATGTCAATCCAACCAGCTAAGGATAGCGCACACAAACACAAGCCATCTCCACAAAACACTATCTTTCCCAAGCTACGACGAACTCAACGGAACGAACTGAGTTTTCACCCAACTTGCCTTTAATTTGCCACAAAAACGAATCAACACTAGCAACGGGGGATGAATGAAAGTCATTCTTTAGCATTATATCGGAACATAATGCAGGGGCAAGTAAGTAGTAATAATATGGCCAGAGAGAAAAAAATTCTCCACAAGCTTTGGCTATGTCGTGTCTGGATCATCATCTCCAACATTAAGAGAAAAGACAGGCTTCTGGCTAAAATCGTGTTGTGCATTGAAAGATTTGCCTTCTGCATTCCATCAGTGTGGCAGGCAGAGGCTTTAGTGAAGGATTCATTAAATTGGAGTGTAATAAAAGGGGAAAGAGAGACATGTCCATAGCCTAGGTAGATTCTATTAATATATAAGCTAGCGGGAAGAACACTTAATACCAATAAAGTTATATGAAACTACTTTACTTTTCCCGTTTTCCCTATGAAGGTCGTGCGCCATCGAGCAAGAAAGAATCTCTTCACGATCACAAGTCACAACCCTCCTAAGATGGATACTGTAGCTTCAAATTCGAATGAGATCATTAAGGTCAACGGACCGATTTATTGTAGTAGTTTTTGATTGAAACCGGAAAACTTTAAATCTAAAGTTGGGAAATTAGCTCATATCCTTGTTGATAGATAAACAAGTGTCGTAAAATGGCGAATGGTTGAAGAAATTAGGTTTTCTCGGAATGGTTCAAGAATTTCTTTTACAATTTTAGAAGAAGAAAAAAACAGGCATTTTAAAGAAGGAAAAACCAATTTAATTTCTCAGCTTAATCTTCAATGCTCCGATAACCGGAAAGGTTATATCCCCAGATGGAAAAAGTTTTGTAAATAAAATGGTCACAAATGCTTACTACTTCTCATAATCCTCATTGAAAAAGGTATCATAAACGCTCAGTAACAACCAAACGTATAAAGGGCCCAGTTTCTCTGTCCCTTTCTCCGACTTTCCCTTGACATCTGCGTATGCAATACATATACACTGGTGAAAGGGCCGACCGTAATAAAGACTTAATATGTTCCTTACCCCGAGCTAAATAATGAAAGAGAAAACCGCGAATAGAACGTACGAGGACGAGGAGCAATAAACCACACTAAGATCGTCGTCATAAGGCCACCGAAATCATAATCGGAGTTATCATCTCTCTCCGCCAGCATCCCATTTCTCTACATCTCGCAAGGAACGCATCATCCTCCATCATCATCATCATCATACATTGAACTTTGTGGGAGACGAGACCACTTCGTTGTCCTCGGATCAGGTTTTTAAAAAGTACGTGAGCAAGAAAGTCTGCAAGGATGAGTAATGCACATGGAAGCATAACAAGTTTAAAAAATGGAGAAAAATGGTCATACATACGACGATTACAGGACCTGAGTCTACAGGAAATATGCATATAAGTACCTAATACAGATACGCACCCATTTTATACCTATGTTACAGCCAGTCTATAACAATATTATTATGTTGAACATTAGTTGGCGAGGACGCGGACGACTATGTGATCATGATGATGATGAGACGGTGATGTGATGATGTGGTAAAAACTAAGTTAAAGGAAACTCTGTCTCGGCATCCTTACGAGCGGAGCTTTAGCACCATTCGCTTTCTCCACTTTTTGGACGGTTTGTTTCCATTTAGTTTGGTAACAATGACGGATGAACAAGTTGACTAGCTAAGTGGGAAGAATAGGGAAAGTAAGTTTATATGGACTGGCGTATTAACGTTTATGTGTGAAGAGGAGTGAGTGATGGGACAAAACTCATGTACCTATAAAAAAGTGTACAACTATCTCTAGGAAAAATAACTAAACGGAAGAGCCATGGCCATCGCATCGGGTAAACTTCAAACTGTGGAGAATTTTTTACTGTCAACGAGATGAGAGCGTGTTTGAATTTTCGACTGTTGGGCAAAGTGTTTTGCATTTTGATGCCATTTCCTCCGCCATCCTGTTTTCTCGTCGTATACCATAAAAACAGGGAATGTGTTTTTCGCGAATGTTCCCAATTTTTGCATGCCTAAACATCGTATATGATAACCCTATAGATCTATTATTGTAGGCACTAGTTATTATACGAAACGATGCTCGTACTTTGATCTATTATGTTGGCACACATTAGAAAATTAATATGAAAAGTGGACGTAGTAATCCATGTAATAATGTCGATAATATTGTTCTTCAGGAAGAAAGTAATAATCTTGCTGTTTTTATTTTAAAGTATATAAAAAGAAAATCAGTCAACAAGTACATATGCCTTGGAGCATATATGCCTAGTAAGAAACTTTTTTTCTTTTCGATTCGAGAAGCCTAGTTTGGTTAAAGCCATAAGAATACGGTGACTTTCACACGGAGAAAGTTGTTTTGCGACTTAACTTGTTCGAGGAGTTTGTTAATTTCTGTTGTTTGAAAATAGGGTAATCGATTTATGCCTCTTTTGTCAGTGTGAACGCGGCATCGCTCCTGGGTGGATGGATACAGCATTAAAAGTTATAAACTATGCAGTATACACTATGGATGGGGAAGATTTCTCATTCACTTATGCCCTGATGACAGCTCCGCTCTCGCAGCTGAGGCCATAATAAATGATGTCTCTAAAGGTATTAGAAAATCCGTCCTCAAAATTTACATGTAAATAAGCCCATAATAAAAAAAGCACATTAGAATATTATTTTTCATCTTGTATCAGATTGTTTAGGGTGATCATTTGTACACGCCAAAAGTGAAAGGCGCCTGTGTGCTGCGGTGCTGCGGTCCTGGCCATTTGCAAGGATGAATGAGTAGGTTAGTGAAGAGTCTAGCTTTTATCATATTAATAACCAAAATGTTCGCAAGCTTGCTAATTTTATAAATGATCTACTATCTCTGGAATTCCATGAAAAAAATGCTCTTTAAATTGTTAAGTTACTTGCGTGGGATGGGACTAGCTTCTTCGGCAGCAGTCTATGAGAGATGAAATTCAAGAACGCAAACAGTTTGACAGCTTTCTCCGGGCTCAACTGTGCTCGTCTGAGTCTATGGATTAGCTTATTGGGTTTTTGGTTAAATTAAGTTTGCTGATGTCAATGGAGTTGGGAAGAAAGTTGGTTGATTTAATACAAAAATATTTGTAAGAAAAGACAAGTCAGTTTACTCTGGGAAATTCATCAAAAATTCAGCATGATTGATTGCGTAATAGGATAGAAGTTAATTAATTTGTAGATGGGATAAAGCCACGGTTTATTTTACTATGTAGTCCTACAATCAAAACAATGCTGGTTATTGTATGTTAAGGCTTTCCAGAAAAGTGTTATGACCTATTCATTTCCTATTATCTGTATCTAAATTAAGAAGCAGTTCTATAAGACTAAAGTGTTTTAATTTTCAATAAATAAAACATCAGCAAGCTACCTGTGTGTGGTCACTTCTGACCAACTGGGAAGTATGATGCATTATTAATAATTAGAATTTGTTCTAATCAATCCACAAAATCCTTCCTGGAAAATAGGTCATCTGGTTTTATAACTAGGTGAAAGTAAGCTGGCCGTTTAGAGGTAATTGACCATGAAATAAATATTTTATGGGCAACTTCATATTATGAATTTAGCACCTTTAACCCCAGCCACAGGTCCAGTTTAACGATCATGGATCATTGAAGTAGACCTAACTGTAGTCCTGAATGAGCTGGTACTAGTTACCTCAGCTTTTTATGCCTTTTTCACAGCTTCATGATAAAGTTATAAGGGTTTTCTCCTAAATACGTGGCGATTAAACTATGAAAGACTAACCAATCATGAGCTCAAGAGAATGGTCCTATCTTTTTCCTTGGTACTTGCTTTCATGAAATGAAACTCTTTTGTCCCTTTTCCAAAGAGGAAAACGATGCCGCTCGTGAGTCTCATTTGTTTATGCGTGTGCGTATACTTAGTGCACATTTTCCTTACCCACTTTTTCAATTATGACTTTTTAAATCCTTTGCCTTATTGCTACTATTACAACTTTTTATGCCACGTGACACTCTTGCCATGCTCTCTCCGTTTCCTTACTTATGCGTATCTTTATGTATCCAGCTTTTCGCCAAGAATAACTTCGAATATCCCATATAATACAATCCTACCTTAGAATTTAGATTTCATTCACTATTTCTGCATTCATCCTTTGTTGTTCACTCGTTCAACTGTGAGAGCCGCTTTCTTAAAACTTTTACTGTCCACGCATGAATAAGATAGAATAGGTCTACCTACATATAACTCATTTCCACAGTTGCAAATAAAATGGAAGATAATGTTCATAGTTCATAAAAACATAGTAGAAAGTTGACGACAAAGGCACTCCTCGCTATATTTATATACAAGCACATTGAAGAGTATGCGGAGTTACAAAACCTTTTGCGCTCTAGCCGAATGACATCTTGCCGAGAGGAGCAAGGCTCTGGTTGTGAGAGCGATGGGTTGGGTTGAGAGCATTTGCGAAGTCGTGAGAAGGAGAACTAAATGCTAAATGAGAATGGTTATTTTTACTGTATTGGCGTGGATTCGATATCTTCCATTTGCTTTCATGTCATATCTTCACGGCATAAAGACGTCATCATAAAATATAATATGAAATACGTCGTCCAACAAACCCATCACATTTAGCATTCAAAAGTAGTAATAGGAGAAAAGGTAAACCGTCACCGTAGGACACACTAACCAGTCATTAGAGTTGTCGAAACGTTGAATCAAACTTAGGAGCAGACAAATGCTCAAAAGCCTACAAACACAAAAACTTCCATCTTTTTATGCCCCGTCCAAAAACACAGCAACAGAGAGAAAAATATGTAATACAATACGGAATAATTCTTATGCACCTAATCTATAGTTTTATTTAAGAGTTTTTATTAAAACCAAGTTAAAAATCAACATGGAACAATATCAAATCAGCCTTACATATTATTTCCATATACATGTTCATCATGCGTGAAGAATGCAAATACTATTGCACAGTCCTACTGGTTTTATCCTACATTAGTATAAATCGTATTGTCATACATATTTATGCATCATGTAGAATTTTGAGGAAAAAACAGTTCCATCACCAGGAGGAACCTACTATAACTATACATGCGATCTATAACAAAGCTTATTTAGAGCGTGAGTAATGCAAATGCGAACCGTTATAAAAACATTAAATAAATAAATAATGCTGAGGGTCGGGAAACTGGAATCTATATATATTCTGAAGTTAAAAACACAAAGTAAATACAGAAAAAAGGTCATGATGTTTTTTAGTTTACTCGCCGACTGCTACTCCTTACAGCAAATACGGAACATGAAGCAGTATTTTAGGGAAAAATACGGAATTTTTTGCAAAGACATTATTTTTTCATTTCGAAGTTCTTTTACATTTGATATAAATATTTTGGACGGAGTTTTATGATCATTTTTTTTGGAAAGTTTGTGGATTGTAATAATATGAAAAAATGGAGCAAATGCAATGGCAAAAGTATAAAAACAGCTTTCTCCGTAGTCACTTTAAATTACATGGTTTGCTGAGTACTCTACAAATATCCTTTATGACAGGGTATGATACTTTTGTTCGATTAAGATTAGATCAAGCCACTTTGAGTAGTGTCCATTTTTTTCTCTTTTTGTTTCCCCTAATGCGCCTCAGTTCACACTGATCACTATCATCATCCAAGAGACATGTGCTTATATAGAAACCCCTATAATTTGAAAGGGAGGTAGGTATGTATAGCCTGGTTTTGTTCTGGAAACGTCTTGAATTTTCTTTACACATTTTGTGCTAAAATGCAGCCCAATTTTCTGAGAACTATCAATATTTTTCTGGCATTTTATTTTATAACCAGTGAAAATATTTATCTGCATTTATTCAAAGATTGTGAAGACACGCTTTGGAGACTAGACTCTGCAGCGTATCCATTAAAGCCCAGTAGGGGTTCCCTTCTGTTCTGGATTTTGTTGATAATATGATGGAAATGGGTACTTCCCATTTTTATTTTCTTTCTGGTGGGATACGTACGTTGCGATGTGAGTATCGAAACAGCTGGACCCACAATGAAAGAAGTTTGTGTAAACGCAATATTCTCACCAAGTGTGTTTATGCTTCGCTGGAAAAAAAAACCGCGAGCAAAGAGTGAGAGATCCAGTTTCCTCTTTTCTTTGAAGCCTCCAGACGAAATATCCTAAAAGCCTTGTCTTTTTCTGGACATGCGAAAGATAGATGAGTGGGAAACAAAGGACTTTTTCCTATATGCCTGGTATCCTGTCTTTCCCTTTCATGTTTGAAAACAAAAACCTGTGCCCTGCTTTTTCCGGAGGGGAATGTGCAAGTTGGATGAATATATATTGGCATTTTAGTGGGGTCCAAGTCCACTATTGGCATGATATTGAGGTGGATAATATACTGACATGCTCCACTTTGCATAAGTCGCCTTTTAGCTTCATGTGAATCGTTTTCCATATTTGTGCTATATAGAATTAAATGATATATGTGGAATTCTCAGTAATCTACCGTTTTTACTCCCTACATAAACAAGGAGTGTTTATTGATATACCAAAGTATGAAATTTAATTTCGAATGGTGACGACTCCACGTTGTCAAATGTACCTATGCAAACACAATTTAGAATTTATTCGCTCCAGTTAGTTGAAGGTTTTTCCAGTGAATTAATCAATTAGTACTAGCAAACTTGAAATTGGCAAATAAAAATGGACCAAGTTGGGCGTGCTAGACATGGGATGTCAATTTAATTAGATTAATCAAACTTTTGTAAATTTTATTAATTTTTTGTACTTTCTCAACTCTTTACCCCTGCAGTTGAGATACCTCAGTATAAGAGTGACGAACGACACTGTTATCAAAAATATCGTTAATATAAGTCACTTTTTATGATTATAAGTACAAGAGAAATGAAAATGTTAATAGCTGAACCAAAGACCACAATAAGGCTCCGTTCTTGGCCTCAATTTTACAAAAGAGTATCACAATTTTTTGAAAGTAAACTCTGGACAAAATATTTTGTCGGGTTGCTAAAAATACAAAGTGTATTCTTCCTTGTACCCTTCAAACTTAATTGGAATTCAGACTCAAATAGTTTCCAGCTAGAACGGGGAAAATTTCGACAGGTATTTTCGATTGGTTCACAAAATAAAAGATCGATTTCCGTAAATTTTCATGTCGGACTAATAATTTAATGATCATGTTGTCATTATAACAATACATGAACAATAACAAACCCATTCTGTCTGTTTCAGTTTATATGCGGAGTGCTCCACGCATGTTGGGTTCTCTTTACTCTTTGCGGAGGACATAATTGCAAGGAAAACACTGAAGTAGCGTGCGTAGTCTACAAAGTAGAATTTTTTCTGCAATTAGTATCCGTATGTATGTTCATAAAAGTACTATGGTTGGATCAAGAATATTTGAAAGCTTTTTTAAGCACACTGTCATATTGTAATATAAGAATTGCAAGGAAAAAGGTATCAATAACTTTGCAAAGTTTGTTTTAGAACATTCTTTCCTTTAATTTAACTAAGATGCTTGTTCATTAGTAGACCAATTTTATTTTATTTTATTTGCACTAATAGGTCTGCTGCATGGTTTCACTGTTTTGGAGTCTCCTTGTCTATGATACATACTGGAATGGCTTGCATTTTCTCAAATGCAATCAATTACTTTCTCTTTACTTTTTCTCCATAAAAATATGGAATTTCCAACTACGCCTTATTGCGAGTTACGCTTTAAATGGATTGACCATATTAACTAGAGCGTTCCCCTACATGATGGAATGCTTTTGTTGTACTTTGGCTGCGGACCTGTTGGGAATGAGTCGATATTTAGAAATGAAGCTGAAACCGAAAACAGATTTTAAGAAGGTGTTATTAACTATTAAAAAAATTCAATAGATTTAATTACTAATTAGGAATGATTAAGAAAACTATCAATTTTTTATTATTCTTAAAGGGATTTTTACTCTACAGTCAGCATCGGGAAGTTATGAGAGCTGCAAACAAGTTTTCTTCGACAATATTCCTAATGAATTTATTGAACTCGATGATATACTTTATCCAAGCACCGATTGTTTACCATCTCGACAACACAGATATTTTCGAGAAGGTGTGGATGCCGATTTACATCTTCACAACGGCTTTGGCTTGGGGATGTGCGGGGGAGTATCATTCCATTGTAAGATTGGTATTTTGGGAAGAAGTGTATAGCTTTCGTCATAATTATGTGAGAAATAAATACATTTATGTTTTGTAATAAATAGTCCAGAAGAGTAATCAAAAGGTGGATAGCTCAGAAGCAAGAATCGGCTGATGAGTCAACTCCAATTCATGAGCAATTCAAGTTGGCTGCCCTGGCTAACAATCTGGATTCTGACCCGATCGCATTGCATTGCTCATGTTTTCTCATAACGTACGGATTTGAGGCTTCGGTGAGTACTATTTCGATGGATTAAGTATTTATAATATTCAATAAATTTTGCTCGATCTGCGTTTCTAAATTAAGTATCAATCTTACTCAGATGCTTGGCCTTCTCATCAGTTATAACATTGTCATTTTACAAATGGGCCAACAAGAAAATGACTCCCCTGCATAAATCCCCCAGTGGCAGTACAGTCGATGACGTTTTCTATGCAACGAGGTAAATTACGCCAGCGTCTGCATATTTGACCTATGATTTAGCAAACTATCAATCAGACGAAGGGAACGGTAATGGGGTAAATATTTCATCGCAAACGAGACTGCACTGCAACTAAAAGGCTAAGAAGCAGGAAGCGCGGTTCTTCCTTCCGCTTAAAGTGCTGTTGAATTCTTTATAACAAGTTGTTCCAGTCAAGATATGTTGATGCTGAGCCATTTGAGGGGGAAAAGCAGCTTCATGCTTTTCTTAAAACACATTAGATTTTGAAAGTGACAAATGACGACATTGCTGGTTAGGTATGTCCATTCTTCAGAAGCGCTGTATGTTTCGCAATCTAAACGTGCCATGTGTGCGTACATACCTATGCATATCTGCATATAAACGTAACCTTGTGAAGATGTCTTTGCTTAGTAAAAAAGCATATTATTAATTTTACCGCACTGCCATATCTGTTACTGCCTAGTCAAAGTCAAAAAGGGCGTCTCGGTGACATTTATCGTTTCATAAAATGAAAAAAGGCATCTTTCCAAAGTGTTTGCAATAAAAAATGAGCGCTAAAAATGTTAGTGCACCGATGTCTAAAATAAAATAGATGATCAACTAACCATAGTATTAACTGTAACAATGTAGCATTAATCTAAACTAAGGATGTCAAACTCAAAAGCATTACGCATTTTCCCTGATAAGTGAAATCCCCCAGACAGACAAGCACGTTACGACTTGGAATGACCGAAATAAAGTGTTTGGTATGTTCCGTTTTTACTCACTTTTTGCCGAAACGTAAGCGGCTTACGACCATTGAAATTCCCGACTACCGAGTCATTAGACTCCCCTCCAAACTTCAGCCTAAATAGGTAGGTATTCTGTTTACACTTTTTACTCTGACAATTTCATTTCAGAGTCCTTTCGTAACGTCAAGTCAAACGGAAGTCGTTTAGATCCTGCGCTAACTAAATTCGTGTATTTACTAAGTTGAGGATTTTATGGAGTGTATTCATTAGACTTGAATACTTTAATATAAGAAAGCTGATGGTTCGTCATGAAGTCACTGGATGACAATCTTGCCATTTGTCTCAAACTTTTCTAATGCTCCCCCCGCTACTAATTGCCAGCACTGGATGGCTGCTGGTAAGCAATAGATAAATGAAGACTTTTGGTGTTGCAATGATTATGATTATTGCATATTGCCCTGTTACTGCCTCAAAAATGTCAGTCTCATGAAAGATACAATGCATTACATTCCGTGAGTGATGATGTTGCAACTAAACAAAATCGCATTTCAAAAGTTACAAAATCATCAACCAAACGGGAAAACGATTCTCATAATAAGCGGTAGGCACATGGGTCTCAACAACTGCTGGAAATTGTAAAAGGGGGAAAGCACAATAGAACATATTTATCTCGGAATAGCGGGACACGATCTAGCAGCTTACGTTCCTCAAAATTAATACTACATTGCCATAATACTAGTTATATGACCACACACTACTTTCCCTACTTGCAACAACCCATGTCAGAGAGATGTAGCAACTGTTTACCAAACCTATTCTCTGACTGTGTGCAGGCAATCAACATCATTCCAGGGATTTTACGGTATTACGAGCTAGAGTCCGATCATTTATGTTCGTTTTAAAACTTGGATGCACTGCACCGAACACTTTCAGATGTGTTCTCATCTACACAAAACATTCACAGTTCAATAGCTTTCACTTTTGAGACAGGCCTCTGGTTTCCCCAGGTCTGGCTGGGTCTTTCCTCCTCTTGCCCTGTTTCAGAGGGAAGGAGGAAGGCAGGTAAAAAAATAATGATGTAGCATACAGACATCCTCATCATCACGAGGGAGAGGGAGGCTTCTCTCTTTAGCAATCGCTAAACTCTACATTCCATCCAATAAATCACTCTCCAAATTTTATCTTTCATTTCCCAAATAGTCTATGAGGCTTGTCATTGGGTTGTTTTATTGCCTACTTGTTTGTTATTTTGGGGAGGGGAGGACTTGATTTTTTTGTTTGTTTCTAGTCTTTATTGCCTCAAATGCTGCATGCCAGAGAGCTCACTCGTGGCCAACAGCTATCGAGACCATACATACTTCTTGCTATCTTTATTTGCACAGTGCTTTTAAGTTATATTGTCAACATTTTATGGTCAAACAAGCATATCAGGAGAAAGCTGATATTTTTTAGATTTCTCCTTGTTGTTTGTCTACTACTTAAAAGGTGAGTGAGGGAGATAGTGAATGGATTTGTTAGGTTCATGTAAAGATTGGCAAATGTATTAGCCATTGTCCCATTACATGAGGTAGACTTAAAGGACAACATTTTACTGTAGACTTTCTCCAAGCAGAGCAGAGCTAAACTTGTAAAGATTATTCTGCATAGAAAATGCACGAAAGTTAAGAAGTACATACATATTCTGGCTGAGATGCCATGACCTAAGCAATTGCAATGAGCAAAAGCAATCGAGTTCATGAATGCGGGACCGGTGTGTGCGTGAGTCAAAAACAGGATCCGTGCTCTGGAGCAACTTATCATTTAAACTTGGACCTCCAAAATGCAGGATAGTGCAACTCGAGCTGTTTGGCTAGCTGACCACAGAATAACTGCAGATACTATATTGACGTCAGCTCCTTCTCCGCCTGACTTGGACACTATGGACATTCCAACGAACGAGAAGGGAAGGAAAATGTGCTCCCTCACTGGCACAACACTGAATGGCATGAGCCGTATCGTATCGTGGCATGAGTGTAATGGCCCAACTGGGCAGAGCAATAAAAAATCTGCTACCTTTTACACACAACAAATGAATAAAAAAAGGGAAACACACGAGATACAATACTATAGGGGAAAGTTTGGATATATCCATGAAAATATATCTAGTCTGATACGACCTGTCCAGAAAGTGTCTAGCTATCTGGATGCAGTGCATGGAATGTTCATTTGGGGAAAGTAATCTTATACCCCGTTTTTTATAGATGTCTGAGAACAGCCAGTGAACCACGGTATTTATAGGCATGGTCAGTAAATACATGCTTTAGATCATTGTTGTATATTAGGACTGAATGCAATCCAAGTGGTTTGGTCGCTCTTTACTTGTTTTGTCAAAAAGATCATTAATTACAAGCAAACGCACACACGTGCATTCATACATAAGAGATAGAGGCTCACCCCTGCAGAGTCTGAGCCGGATCTGAGGAAAGTTGTCTCCTGCTCTGTCTGACGTTTACACAGTATCACGATTACAATGTAAACTATTTGAGAATGAGAAGAGAAAGTGTTCATTGAGCCGGGACGTAATGTGGATAAATTTCCTCTTTCACTTCACCCGGAATATATATGTATTGTGCTTTGTCCCCTCACTTATACGAAGCGGAACACTATACCTTAGATTCACTTGTCTTATAATGAATGACTATCTGTCCAGTGAAGATGGCAATGCTTACAATGTATAGTTAATCCCTAGCGATAGTTTACTTAGGTGGTGCTGTTCATCGCTGGTATAAAACCAAAGGTTAAAATAAAATATTACAATTGCCTCACGTTTGGTTTCTCCAGGTTTTTTTCAAGGGGAACGGAACGAACCAGGTGAAAGTGTAATGCTTCCCGTAGAATCGCTCCTGTCTAGACATAAATTTTGATTTGATGCAGGTTTTTGTTCGGAATCGAATGTATTGAGGATCCTTAATTAAGCTATTCATGTCATTAAAAGGGTGAAATTCCTCATTCAACCAAACAGAAACGAAAATATTAGAGAAGTGGAATTCCTTAACATTTCAGTTAGCAATAATTACCTTTTTGAGTCCGCATCGCATATTTTTTTATAATGACTGCAGCTGTAGAAAATTACGGATCATATCGTTCGATGATCATATTTTACATTTATACAGTACAAATTCTGTCTGAGTGGTTTATGATAAAAAGATTATTGATAACTTTCTCAATTAACATTAGCCAAGCGACAGGCTGTCAAAAATACATTAACGTATTTATTGTCCTTTGTATGTATAGAATGTAGATAATGGATATGGTTATTGCCTATTATTGCCTTGAATCAAGCCCAAACGCGAAGGTGGTGACTTTGTTATTGCGTCTCTTGCCGTGTTATCACAATCGGTTAAAAGAATATCTGTAAATGGCCATAAAGCGTATTTTTCTTATAGGAATTGTATCTTTTGTATTGGAGATCACAAAAATGAAACCTTTTCTATTGGAGAGGATCTTTATGAAGTCACAAGGGACACATATTGTTTCTACCTTTTTCTACTCTAGAAATTTTCGGCAATAATTTCATTCCACAGAAATACTTGGAACCCTTTCACTATACTGCTATGATACATAGTTCGCTCGTCATGTGCTTTCTTTAGATTTTTTCGTCAATACAAAACAGTGAGGAAACGTCATTGCTAATTTTGTATGCATTCATCTACACGTATCTGTCTGTAATTTGCAATTTGTAATTTGTATCTATCTGCAATTTTGCTATAAAATTGGTCTTTAATATTATTTATTTACAGACAACGATAACGTGCTCAAACATATTTATCGAAGTATTTTTGTCGATTTGTGGTCGTTTCGGGTTAGCTAGAAGAATTCTCAGATGGTTTTATTTTGATTGGTCATATATTTTCTGAAATCAAGTGAAAGCACTACAAAAAACTAGCTACTTCTGTTCTGTACAAAACACAACATAATTTGTTTAGCTACCAATGCAAATAAATTCTTTCAGGAACTTACATACAAGGTTCGACCGGATGCAGTCGCAACAATGCATCAAATGAGGACGCAATAGAATGTGTTTGTTGCACTTTCTTCAGAGAGCGGAGTACTACCTTTCTCCAGTAGCGTGATTGCTGCCTGACATGGGTTCAAAAAGACATTGAACATTGCGAAGTTAGCATACTCAACGGGTTTCTTTGTTTCAAAAATGTTAAAATTCGTTATTCAGAATGAAAATTAAATGGACAACTTTAGTAGCTGCTTAACGGCTTTCAAAAAGGTTTTGTTATTTTTTGAATTACCAATTTCAAAAGGTTTTTTTTGAGGCTTTCCTGTGTCTTGCTTTCACAGCTAAGTTACACTAAACTACGTATTCTTGTGCATTACTAAAATAATCAGTTTTCACTGAAGTTCCTAATCTATCGCCGTGATCAGGATGGTAAGCTTTCGTATTCTTTTTTGGAAAAGGAATTAGAAAATTTCAAAAACGAAAGGAAAAAAAATAGAAAAGGGACATGTCAAAAGTAAATAAATCTCCAAGAATATTTTATGTGATGATGACTGCATGTTGTTCTTCAAAATTCCAAATCAAATAATAATCCAGAAAATATGCGCTCAAATTATGTTCTTATTTTGTCTCATTTTTGAATGTAGACCGCGGAGCAAATCCATTCACCAACATATCTTATCAGAAAATTTGGGAATACTATGAAGAATACAGAGGACACCATTTATATCTCTACTTTTTAAGCTTTCCACTTACAAATCCTGTCAAAATTTTGTACTGGTCCTAAACTTACAGAATATAACTTCATCGGCTATATATAGTCTATTTTAGTTAACTTTGACCAAAGCATTTAGCTTAGCTGTGCAGAATCCAAAAAGATTTTCACCCGAGGAGATCCGCTCCTGTAATCAACGATACTGGAAGCTAAATGAGATTGAGACTTTGAGACTTTTTACCCGGTTATGATTATTACTAGTCATCAAATTTCCTACCTCGTGGTGTGCATTTAGATCGTCTCATCACAAACTAGAGGGAATCAAGCTGAAGCTAACTCTACATTTGAAAATTCTGTACTTTTCGTTGGCCATACAAAATAGGAGTACTAGGCTTTTTTTGTCTTTACCAACTTCGTTTTTTCTCAGTGAGAAAACATACCTTATCTTTTTTGTTCATTAGTCAAATGAGCAGCATAAAAGACTTAGTATGAAAGGCTTATTTAGTCTTTCTTTGTCCATTTTTTACTTTGAAAAATATTTACTTGAACAATTTTATACCGAAGTAAATACTCAATTCCTCACTTACGTCCATCTATTCCCCTTACAAAACTCTACGAACAAAATAACCGGTATCAAGATTTCTTTTGGATTATCATCGTCCAGCTACCATGTATGTAAATCAGAAACACAACTTCAAGAATTGCAAATCATAGGATCCCTAAGTAAACATGAGGTTTCCTCTACTTTTTCCTAGAAATTAAAGTTCAACTTCCAGATTCACTTGATTAGAACTGCACACCTTTTCCTCTCCATGTGTATAGATTAGCATCAGTAATCTTCCCTGGCGGTGGTGATCAGTAATAAAAAGTCTCTTCTGACTTTTCTCCTTACCCATGTCATTCTCTGAACTATGTAGGAAAAGTTTAATATGCAAAAAGTCCTCCTCGTCGCTTAACTTTCTTTTTCGCATATCCTCCACCATCTTACCTTACTTGTTACATGAATTCCAGAGTCTTCTCCCCGAATCCTTCTCCCTCCTGCTCCCACACATGTAATATCTGGGGGGAAGGATAATGAAGTTGGGCAAGACAAAGGACGACCTTACTAAAAAGAATTGCTACACTGCAGCTTCTGTTTCCTGCCTCATTATACATACGCTCGTATTATGTAGGAGGTGAGGAGAAACAAGGATATCTAATTAATCGAATTAGTTTTTCTTTACTCATCATCACGATGATGATGATCAACGATGTATAGTCAACGCTCATCTCTTTACAGTCTTAATAATAAGGGGAGGCTTTAATTTTTATATGGGCTTTTGGACAAGTTCCTTAAAACCAGGATGGTTGAGGTTGCTTAAGGAGAACATCCCATAATTAAAGGAGAAACGAGAAGTTCCGACGAAGACAGAGACCCTGATCTCTTCTTCTTTGCCCACCTGGAAATCAAGCTTGGAAAATGACCTCTGTGACCCTTTAATATTTATTCATTTTTCCCATATCCCGTTTAATGCAGCTCTATTTTATTATGATAATCTACTCTTTCAATAAAAACTCAACGACGCATTTAAGCCAACAGTAACGTGAGTAATCCCAGAGCGAGTCCAAAGTGCTGAACCTCGTAGGGACAGAAATAATTCAGGAATGAACGGAAAGGGACTTTCCCTTTTCCGCTAATGGTGGGTCTTTCGACTTTGGTAATGGCATTCCCCAATCTAAAAAGCACGTCATAAATGAGTTGGTTGACTAAAGCTGACGTTTAGCTCGCATTTTGGGTTCCGTTTAATGGGCTATGTGAGAACATTTTCTGATAGTCCATTATTCTGCTAAAGCTGTTCCGAACAAATGAAGGCAGAGCAAGAATGCGATATGCGATGTGTTGGACAGGCCAAATAAAAACTTTGCTCTTTTCACTCCCAAACTGTTAATATCACTGCATGTGAAAAGTTACAGTCTGCACTAGTCCCCTTTTAGGTATGAGGCAGAGATATGGCAATGGGATTGGAGTTGGTTGTGTTCACCCAAAAATATTGTAAAAAGTATAAAGTTTGCGAAACATTTTCGCTATTTGTGTGTCCATTGTGTGGTAAGGTAAGAAATGTTTTTTTCCTGGAACAACTGCACAGAAGTTGTTCTGAAATTGATACTGCATCGCTGACTTCCGTTTTATTTAGTTTGATTCTATTGAGTAGGTTTTACGAGGAGAAACAGACGGGAACAGAAAGTAAAAAACCTTTTACTGCTCATATTGGTAGTCTATATATGGATATGGAGATTTTATTATGTCCTCACATTAATTACCCAATTAGAGGGAGCACATTACTATTGCTTGAGTGTTTATTCACGATTTTCTCTTATGTTAATATACATATAGTTGAATTGACACATAATATGCAGACCTATTTTTCATAATAATTACATGAACTTCAAATTTACCTATTTCTAAAGTTTCAATTCCAATTCAAACCCAATGTCAAATGTCAAAAGCCACTGAAAAAAGTCCTCATTCTGTACAAACCTGTAGGAGCGCCAATACTTCAAACTTCAATGGAAGCAATTTCATCCACATGAAAAAACAACGTGAAAATTGCAAACTTGTGTTGGCTAAGTCTGAGTTCGACGGCGACATCTTTATGCATATCTTTTTATACATTACTTTACCTATAGATAGCTCGGATTCTTCAAGAGAGTTAAGTAAAATTAAATAAAAATTTAGATAGCATTAAAGTAACCAAACATTGAAAAAATTGTAACTACAAAAAGTATTTAATCTTCAAGTTACTGATTATGACATGATTTCCACAAGGTCGGACCAATTCCATATGAAGCAGTAACAGCAAAACGTTATTCAATTTTGAGTTCAATGGGAACTCCAACCCCATCATTACAACTTCCGGACAATTCACTGTGGAATCCCAAACTCATATTTGTTCCCAGCTTGATACTACTACCACTATAGGTACATCAATATTCTTATGCGGAAATAGTTTAGTCAAGAATATTATTATGCACCGTACATACATTATAAAAAATTAATAATAGGCAACTCTACCACTACCTTTTGTCATCTATCCCACTCAAAAGTTCTTCTCGGGGAAAGGGAAGTATATGAAACACGCATAAAGTTTTCGCATAAGAAAGTAAAATTGGAAAGGCGGTCAGAAAAGAATGTCCTCCATTCCATACGACAAGCTCCGCTAGTTTTAAGCATTTTTTGGTTTTATTCCCAGTCGAAAACTCTCCATGATGGCCAACCTCCATATACTTCACTCCGAGCATACCCTATGCTTGTTTATATATCCTCATGAGCCTAGAGAGAATAGGGAAGGTGCATGTAATAATCTCGTCAGTGGCACTACATCTAACAGGAGAAAAGGGGTAAGAGCATATAGGCTCACACGATGAATAGAGATGATCACAAGTGGAGAACTGTCAGGTATATTCTTATAGTTGGCTTGATATCCATTCTCCAGGAAAGGAAAACTTTCCACGTGAGTTGAACAAGAAGAAGAAAGGAATTGGAAAAGTTTCCTCCATCACTTCTCCATTATTGCGTACAAGTCACGTTAAGAATCGGACTTGCATGAGTTAAGTTGGTGGAAGTGTATCATGGATTTTTTTCCTGCTCAAGTAGGATATATAAGTAGGCTATATAAATGATAGCTGGTAATACTATACTCATGCGATGCTTACTGAATGTAGAGTAGTGGTAAAGTCCAACCATTTAAAAAAAAAGTTGCAAAGAAGTGAAATGTGCAAAAGACAGATTGAGTGAGTAGTTGTCATGCAGTTGTTGAAATTGGGATAAACCAGAACAAACTGGTCTCTTCATTGTTGAGTAATGGAATGGGATGTAAAAGGTAGTGAAAAAAGTATGTTATATCGATGTGGATCATCTTTAGCTAGGCTTTAGGAATTCAATGGAAAAGAAGAACAACCAAACATTCAGGCATATGTTTTATACAAATACAATTTGAAAGATAGCACTGAGAGGCTCATGTGTGCTTTCTTTTCACAATACTTTTACAGCTAAAGATCGAAGAGAAATGAATCGGTTTCTCAGTTTTAGAAATAGGTAACTCATTTCTGTAAGCATCTTTTTGCACCATAAAGTGCATCAAAAAGTTTGAGCTGGCCATCCAACCGGAATGCAATGGCTTACATATCATGAGCATGACACTAGTTTTTGTCCCCAGTGCTGAAATATGGCCTACAACACAGTATATATCCGAAAAGACGACCGGATCAGGGGCTCCAACATTCCAAGAAACAATTCATCATTTTTTATTTGAAACCTTTGATTTAGAAAACTTACTTGTTTCACTCTTTGCACTTTAGCCATAGCCCCAAGTATGTAATAGAATATAGATACTCAAAGCAGGTAATTTTATCTAAAAGGTATAAAGCTCTCGGCAATCTACTTTTTGGATACTTGAGTCTCTGTTTACACATCCATCCTATATTCTTCATGATATTAAATTCCTTGCCATGATTTTCCCTTTCGCTCTCATTTTTCTGACTGAGTGGATGCTCTTTCCGTACAAGTTTTAGGTTTTTCATCTCCTCACCATTCTATAGACACAGGGATTAGCTTCATCGTTATCGTCTTGCCGCTGGTTAGTGACATTACATAAGTAAGTACTGTATAGTTTTATATTGGGAGGGTTGTATCATATGCTGGTGTTAATGCCTCACCTTTTTTCATGAAAGGTTATTTTCATTTTGAAAAGATCCAAAACCCTTTCTTCCTCCTTTTTTATCACAAAAAAAGAAAGTAAATTAAACTCAGATACATCTACAGCGGAGTGTGTTTGAGTGAAAGAGAAAAATTAGGGGAGAAGAATCGGTCGCTTTTACCACTTTACTGACACGGAGAAAGAGTCAAAAATTCTTTAAAGGAGATCAGGGAAGCGGATTTTGAATGACGAGATTTTTATACAATTGCCCTCTCTCCCTCATCATCATCCTCCTGCCTGTCAGTTTCAAGAGTCTTTCATTTATATTTATAAAGCTTTGCACTTGTAAAAAATCAGTAGAATATACGGAGAGAATATCAAAAGAGGGAATCTGGTTGGAGAGCATTATGTCGCCAGTTTTGTGCACTTTTTTTCGTTCAAGACACTCTTCCAGATTTGTTTCTTACTTGTTAAGTCATGTGAAAGCAATCGCAGACATTATTAGCTCAGTCAGTCTTGAGTATAGATTCTTTTCGCCTTTTCCCATTAGAATTTTTGAAGCCCTGTTTTTAAGTGCTTGCTCCATTTTTTGTTCCAGAAAAGAAAACTGCCTATAACTAACTAAGTAGGTCGTTTTTAGCCGTTAATCCAAGGCGTACTGTCGTTCCCGCTGTAATAAATGGATTGCGCTGCCACATTTTAAAAATCGAACCGGGGGACTTGAAAGGTCTGAATTAAGTTCATAATCTATCTACGCATAATGCTTTCCTTTTATCTAGTCAGATATATAGCTGGTATAGCAGATGTCCCAATAAACACGTAATATACATAAGTAAGTGTGTAAGTACCTGTGAAAGCAATATAAAGACGATCGAGTATAAAGCTTCCGACGGATTTATACGCAAGTGTAATATAAATGCATCCAATTTAAGGAAAAAATATACAAAGCGAATAAAACTACTCTAGCTTTTTGTTTTATTTTCCATATCCATATTCAAAACGTGAGTGAGTAGCTATCTCGCGACTCGCTCGCGGGAAACAATGTATGGATGGGCGATAACCATAATAATAGGGCACTAATATTGCATTTATAAGCCTTAAAACCATAGTTGGAAAAGGACCTCAGGGTCCCATTTGCAACCCAGAGGAGATGCTTCGTCGGAATTGCTTTCCATGTACATTACCAAGCACATATAACATTGTTTGAAGAAAGTACGGTATGGAATAATTAATGTAGAGAGGTAGGTATAACATAGTGAATAGAAGCTATAACACACCTATGTAGCTACTAACGGGCAGTGAAAGCATATTGGATTGCATTACGTCTTAAAATTTAAGGTACTCAGGGCAGTCTACCTAGTTGTTATTTATTTAAATGTGAATAAGGTGCTTTCACTTCTTTCTCTATGTACCTGATTCTCTTCTGTCTGCTATATACGTAAGCTCAACATAAGCCTATCCTATAAAAATATTGACGACGATGCGATGATAAGTACATGATGATGATGACGGTATTTTATGATATCCAAAAGTTGGCGCTTGATGGCTAAAGATATACATACAACAAGGGACTAATAATTTTTGGTTGGAATGATGATGATAACGCCATTTCTGGAACTATCCCACTATCTAATGATCAAATTGTTTTTGTTGATGGTTTGACAGACACTGTTACTGCGAGAACGGCGACATAAAACTGTTGTCTTCAAGCTAATATCCTGATGCCTTTCCTATTTGCCTTATCAAATGTGAAAAGTGGGAGAATAAAAGGGCTATCAAATGCTAAAAGTGTCATCTTCATCACGTCGAACTACACTTTTAAACTAGTGCTTCATCTTCTTCATCGCCCAGCGTCATCATCATCCTCGGAACAACACAATATTTTCCTGTTTACACAATATATTCGTGTCTACTAGATGTACATTATATCCACGATGTTAGTTAGTTAGTCTGTAATGATTCGTTTTTTTGTCTGAGAAGAAGGAAAACTTTCGATTATTATAAAAGGGAAGTGAAACTTTTTCACGTATTGTTACCATCATTATTACCATTATGACTATCGACTTTTTTAGAATTTTCAAGAGAAGAGCTGAACAGAAAAAAACCCACAACTTTCACTTTTTCTCTCTAATACAAGAAGAAAAATATAATATCAAGAGCGTCCAAAGAGATACACTATAAAAAAGGGGTTGCATTGCAAGTCGAGTGAGATTCTCCAAAGCGGTATTATCATCTACATAGATATTGCTAGAAATGGGAGAACAGCCTAGGAAAAAGTTTTTGTCAAAAGTCTCCTCTCCTAAACTCCTTTTTATTCTGATACGTTATTGTGCTAAGTATGCATTGTATTTTATGTGTACTACACTGTTTTCTAATATATTACGTACGCCTGGCATAACACTTTTGTAAGAAGGAAAAACTCCTCGCCATTTTATTTCCTTACTTTGCTCCCCATTTTAGAGAAAGGAGGAATATAAGTGAAATGTGAAAGTTGGCTGGTGAAAGTCAGCAATGTGTTGATGTTTTGTATTTTGTTTGGCTATTTTGTATATGGTTGTGGATTAGATCCTTGTATGTTGTATTAAGAGAGGATCTTCATAGAGTTGGTTCATTGTGTTTCGAAAGTATAATATGGTACTGCTCAGGTCACTGTGTACATAATATGTGTATTGTTACACATCCCATACTGTCAAGATAAGGGAACGTTCGAAGCTGGATGAAAGACTTGAGCGAGACCACTTCAGCGTTTGGAAAAAAGATAAACATAAACGTTTTGAGCAAGTAGTCCCTTTATTTTTGCAGAATCTCACAAGTACTGGGCGCAGGGTGTCGAGCTTGGATTTTGAAGAAAATTTGCATTCAGAAGGATTTTTGCTCGATTTGGCCGAATATGAACGCCCGCTTCACTGCATAGGCCCCTTGACCTCCAGAATGAGGAAGGTAGTTGGAAGCGTAAAAGACAAAAATACTTCAGAATGCAAATTTTCATTAAGATCTGAGCGTGACAACCCTAATAAGTCCTGGTTATTCAACGTCATCCGTTATAGCTATGTAAATGCAAATGGGAAAAAAAATAAAAAGATAATAAAACACATTCAAAATGCCGATTTCTATTCGTACAAATATCTTTTCTTTCATTGGCAATTTGTAATTTGTAATATGTAATGCTTAAGCGTTAAAAATATTTTTTACAAGCGATTCAAGCTGAGAAATATCCAACAGATTCCGTGATTTCGTAGTCCAGCAATTAATAATTGATAATAAGTAAGGTCGTTAGAGCCGTAACTTCAACTTATCCATGTTTAAAGCAAGTTAGCTCGCATCCAGTTCAATGTAATGTGAGATTTAATCATAACGAAGCAATTTCTAAAAATACTAAACAAGAATAAAACTTCATCATTATTAGTTGTCTCCACTCTTCAAGACGCTCTGTATTAGTGATAATGATGTCTTTTACTCTGACTTTCTCCAAGATATTTTAAAGTGCGAAAAGTACTACATCATTTTTTGCGGCAGGAGTAAGAGTTTTGTCAAGTTTTATTCCCTTTTCCTCCAGCCTCAGTATCCTTTATTATGCAAGTGTTGTATACTTGTTTAATAAGTTCGTCAACACTTTTGACACCGTTGGATTACACCAACGGTTTTTCTCTTTCAAAACTTTGCCAAATTGTGTACCAGAGTACATTTTTTCTATACTAAATCCAGCCCAATACCTAAAAGTGAGAAAAGCTCCCTTAAAATTTACTTTGAACGAGGCACTTCGTCAACTCCGTCGTGCGAATGGTCGGGGAGAAATTTGATAGTTTGGAATCCTAAGATGACTTCTTGCATCTCTTGTGAGCTCATAATACTTCCGTAAAAGTGAATGCAGACTAGACACTCCGTTTATATTACTGTAGTTTTGTCGTTTTACTAGTCTTTCAAAAAGGAAATGTACACATAAGTTTTATTTTAAACTTTCCCCATAAACAATTATTGAAGTTAATAAGTATGAAAAGCACACTTGTGCAGCTATAAACAGAAGATCTTGTTTACACATAAAAAACTGCCATATGAATAATTTTTCCCTGACAAACAGACATACACACTCCAACTAACTTGTATCCTCAAAAAACCAACGTGTTAGAAAGAAAAAAACATCCAACCATGATTCTTCACCTTCCTGAGTGTGTTTTGGTTGTTGACAATGTTCGTATATCATCCCAGACAATGTATCATGCTAGGGAAGATGTATACAACAAAAAAGGAAAGGGCCTGCCAGGCTGTTTTCCTACATTGGAATGGGATGTTCATTGGAAGGTTTCATTTTCATTGCTCTTTATACTTTTCAAAACATTTCTTCCAAAAAAAGATTTAACATCCTGGAAAAGACTACAAAAAGTTAAATACCTACCTCTACGCCACTCACTCCTTCTCTCCGCGTGGTTGCGACAGATGCAAAAAAAGCTTAGTATCTACCTTATACAGTGTTCCTCAAAGTTAAAAAGTTCCTGAAAGTATATATATCCAACTGCACCAGCATACTACTCAACCAACACTACTTAAAACAAAAGTGTAGTCGGGTATTTTGCATAAAAAGAGCTTACTTTTTACCCATAGCCTGCTCCACGTTCCGAACAGAGGGGATTTCTCTAAGGAGAGGTTGGATGAAATTAAAAGTAATCAAGTTGGACAAAAAGTGGTCTACGAGCCTTAAGTAGTAATGCCGGAAAGTTATTCTGTAAGCTCATTACACCAACTACTCTCCAATCCTATAAGGCCTTCCTCTGTGCGGGAGGATGAAATTTTTGGAGAGAATCCTGAATTCTCTCTATATCAGGCCCATCGCACTAATAATGTGTTTTTTTTTCTACGAAAGAATTTTAGAAATGCTGCTTCTTATTTCACGGTGTGAATCCTGTGGAATCTCAATGGCAAAGTTAAATCTTAATTTGGCAACATTGTAGGGAAGATGGGCCTTTCCACGGCTGAAAATTTTGAAACAAAACGATCCTCCTAGGTACATATGTATACATGGAGTGTGGATGGACATAAAGTATGACCATTTTTGTATATTTGCCTTATTTTCAAATACAGAAAAAAGAATGTACAAGAAAAAAACGGTAAAAATGTAATATGAAGGAAAAAAGTGTATGTTTGGCTATAGTACCACCGCACAAAAGAAGTTGGGCGATAAGCCTCTATCTGTTATTATTATTCTTTCTTCGCCTTGCATTACACTCGCGCGTTCACTTCGTGCTCTTTGATTTTTATCTTACAAGCTCGTAGAAAAAAAGCAATGTGTGTAGGGAGGATGAGTGAGGATGTTGGAATATTCAGTGGATTTTCTCAAAGTTCGACAAAATACTTTTTTTTGCTCTTCTCCTATGTTGTTAGTAATTCACGTAGTTCACACTTTTTGCTAAAAATGACTATACATATGGTAAGGAGAAGATACAATACAAACGAGAAAAGAAAAATGCAACAACGACTTTAGTTAGTTTTAGACAATCTGCTTAAAGTGCTTCTATTTTAGGAATAAACTCAAAGTTTATAACATAAAAAGAAGTTGTATTTGGAACAACATATATATAAGACCTCAGTAGATAGATACTCGACTCCATTTTTCTCTCTCTCTCTCTTTTCACAGATATCTTATATACTCCCAAAGGAGTCGAAAAAAGTAAGGAATAACAGGAGCAAAACTCCAGACCTCTTTTTCTCAAGGAGGAAACGGGAAGGATGCGTATTGTCACATTGGAAAGACGAGGACTTTCGTTGTTACTCTCGTAATCTGTCTGTCGCGTGGGCCGCGTCTTTCGTTAGCTAACTATACACATGGAGAAAAAACTCCTCTTGGGTATATATGGAGGAGTTGAAAAGGGAAGAAAATACGTTTGCAATATGATATCACACCAGAAGATATGTAGGAAAACAGCAGCTGAGGATGCGTCACAACCATACCATAATAATATCCAATCTAGTACATTTTTTGCAACCAAACAAAGCAAAAAGTTTCGTCTTCTTACGTTCTTCCTCTATCGACACTGACACTAAGGCCGTATAACTTTACTAACAAGGGAGAAAAGTTGGACAAAACGGAAATCAGCATAAATTGAACATACCTCCAATAATAATAGTAGAACGGATGGGGAGAGAGAGAGCAGAATTGGATTTTACTTCATTATTTTGTCAAATCCAAACAAGCACTGCATAAAATACTCACAGCTATATACTTTGACTTTATATTATTGCATCATCTACGATATAGGCATATGCGCCATTGATATCCCAATTTATTCGGATAAAAAGAGTAAAGTTTGCTGGGATTTTTACCAAGAAATAAATAATTGCAAAAAATCATTATTTTTTTTGCCAAGAATATCATTAGTATATCATGTGTCATAACAAATGCAAAATAAGAAACATGAAGACACAAAAGAATAGCTGAATGACAGTAACTTAACATTGTACGTCACTCCATCCATGCTCCAACGATCTGAAAGTCTGCAGCAATTCTGGTATAATAAGTAATGAGAGTACATTTTAGCTTGAACAATTGCCTAATAAGATGTGCAATCATGATAAGAGAAATGGGAGGAAGAACAAGCAAAAGATTTTAGTTTGATAGTATCTTCCCCATTGTTTCTCTTTACTGTTTCCTCCTTCTTATACTTTTCGGATTCCATACTATAGCCATTTAGAAATAACTCCATACCGGATTCATATACTTATTGCCTCATGGTATGGTACATTCATAAAAGAAAAATACCTTGAGAAAATATACACCTTCTTAAAATAAAATAAAAGTTTAGTTGATTCGCAAGAAACTGCATTTGAGTCGCAGTCGTTGCAATTTATTTTAGTTTTTTTCCACTGCTGCATGCATCCCCCCCGACAGCAAGCATGAAGGAGCCCATGACTCTGACCTTTTTTTTGGGGAAGTTGAAAGGTACACTGCGTAAACGAAGACGTCTTATTCTTGTATGAATGATGCGATTTTACACACGTCTGTTAGAAGTTCCGATATAGCTTGTGCTATGCTCATGTATGCAGCTATAAAAACAGAAGTTTATTTCATCCATTCCATTTATTTCCACGTCTTGTTTTCGGATTTGGATACTATCGTTTATCTTAAAGCACTCTATAAATGTAAGTAGAAGGGAGACTTGAAGTGGATGGGATTTTTTCTTGCTTCTGTTGGAATAAGAAACTATTGAATTACCCACGTACGCATAGAAAGAGATTCAATGTTATACGAGTGAGTGGATTCCGCTATTTCATTTCGCTCTCAGTTCCTTCTCCTCTTTCACTTTTTACTTCTCATTCAAAACTCTCACTCAGCTCACCTTCTTATCCCCATTTTGAAGAACAACACTTTTCTTTATTCATACTCTTGAGCTGCCTAATATGCATGCATTAAATCCTACTTTTAAACCAATTGATGCATTTTATGCACTTTCTTCCCTTTTATGTCCTCCTTTTTTTCGAGAAAAAATAGTCTTTTGAGCTTGCAGTGTGGAGGATCAGTAGTAAAAAATCTCCTTCAAAGTCTTTGAAATCGATTCTGAAGCATTTCCACCTATCAGTTACATGACTTTACAAAAAAAGTTTCGAAACGGGAATGAGAAAAGTATCTCAAAAGGGGGGAAAAAATTTTGAAACGGTATTTTAGGGGGAAAGAGTGCGTAGGGAAAATTTCCCTTTTTGTTTCATATTTATTGCGCACGTCGTATGTGTGAATGTAACTTTCCTTGGTATGTCATGTTTACGGTTAGGGAAATTGGGAGTCGTATAGTATGGGGATAGCTGAAGGAGCAAGATGTTAGCTACAAATCACCTCTTCTTGAGCTCCACCGTACCGGTAAAGTGATAGAGAGCGTTGTAGAGCCTTTCCTTTTCCCTTTGAAAGTTAATATCGGTATGCAGAGTTTTTTTCCTTGAGTTTTCTCAGAAATTCATAAAAATTTGAAGGAAGATGAAAATGTAATTTCCCCCTTTTCAATCCCTTAATGATAATACTAAAAGAAATCCGTAAAACGTGGGTTAAGTGTGGGTGTAACTACGCATCATGTACTTATATTGATGTGAGGAGCGTCAGAACAAGAGCTCTTCGTTTTTTTGTCTTGTATGCCTAAAATTATTGGATAAAGTGAATGATGCACTCTAAAAAACCGCAAATGTCTTATAAGTAAACTGACGAACAAAGTCGGTAATAACATGTCATATTACGTACTATCTGGGATTTTTATCACCATTTTTTGCTATCATTACGACAATTATTTTTGATAGCTCTGTTTTACTTTATATCTTCCAATCCAACCCACCCACCCACCAGATATAATATTGTAGGCTTAAGTTCAAGGGTGAAGCCCAGGTACATACTTAACCATAAAATCTGTAGAAAAAATTCTTTCTGTACTGCGTATAGACGCTCTCAGAGATTCTTCAAACTTATCCACTCCTCCTCACGAAGGAATAATGTGAGAAGAGAAAATGGTAATGATTTTCTTCAGACGAGTCTTTCAAGTTTTGCTCTTCTATAGCAAAAATCCCTCCATCATAAGGAAAAGCTTCTTTGAGTGAAGAATGAACAGTCAGACTTGTACCCTCTGAAAATAAACATGAATCCCCTTGAAAGACTCTAAAATGCAAGGCGTGTTCTGGCTGTGCTGCTGCATAGAGGATGTGAGCGTTTGCCTTCAAACTCATCTCCTCCACACCGGTTAAAATAGAATGATACGACTTGACTATAGTCATAATGACAAAAGAAAAAGACAACTCAAGGCATGTACAGCTCAGATAAAAGCCGGAGAGTAAGTTGGTGCTAGAGCAAAAAAAAAAGCTTCTTCATCACACCGAAACTCCTTGTCACCAAGGAAGACAAACAGAGAAGAGAGACATGATTGTGGAAAGAGGCGAGTGAGAGAAGGAAGAGGAAACGAAAAGGAAATGTTGGTTAGGAATTGGTAAGGAAAATGGATAACCTCCAGAGTATATATCTTTTAGGTACGGACGGATATCCCAATATCCCGACAACCCTTTTTAGTAGGCATATAATCGGCCACACAAGATGAAGCATATTAAGCTTTAGTATGAAAAGCTATGCTTGGGATTTTTTTATCTATTCGGCAAGCTAGTGCATGTTGGAAAGAAGCGGAAGGAAGAAGGTCGGAAAAGCGGAGGAAAAAGCTAGAAACCCAAATTTATCCAGGAACCCGCCTCCATACAACCCAATATAATGCTTTGGTGGTGAAGTTGGTTAAACCTTGTTATGAAATTATGACTCAATATGACTCGCACTAAGAAAGAGGAGACTTCCTACATTAACCAATCCTTCTCGTAATTACCCATCAGACGAAATTTTACTTTTGGGGAAGGATTCTATCCTCAGACAAAGGAAACAGTCATAAGAACCTGGAAACATGCATTGGATTACTCTTGGAAGAATGAATTCATTTTCCACTTGTATTGTTATTGCAGTGGCAAGGGTGCATATTCATATTCTGACTTTTCCCATTGTATGACGTATTACGCACATTTCTCCACTCCCACTTTCCCTTTCATTAAAGCCTCTGAACAATGGGAATGTAAATAGGTGGTGGTAAGTAGGAATGCATATGCATTTTCATTCTCGGGGAAAGTAATATTCAGAACAATAGGGATTTTAGACTCCTACATGTCAGCTGGGAGGACGCTGACAATTTTATCTCATTTCTGCTTATATATGTGCGTATACATTTGTCTAAAGTAAATTTCCCGAAACATTTGCAGCTCCTCTTTTCCAGATTAAAAGTAACAAGGGGGGAAGAGATTTGACTGGTTGCCAGAAAATTTTTATCCGTTTTCCATATATTCACCGGAGTGGGATAAAAAAGGGGACTGAACCCTTTGCATGCACTGGTTACTTTTCCTACATGGTACTCTCTTTTTTTCGAAGAACAAAGCCAAAAAAAGGGAATAGGGACCCTTGCTATTTATGGGGGACCGTAACGTAAAACATTTTCCGAAATGGAATTCTATTCCCCCAGATAAATGCGGAAGTTTGCACAGAAATTCCGACAGGTTTACACTAATACATATATAACCTTAATAAAATAAATATTACGAAACAAAAAAAAACGTAATTATGAGGTTTTTTCTTCTTCCCTGCTCATTTCTTCCTGTTGTTTACACAAGCTTTCCGCACAGCCTGTTCCTTGTTGACAAGTGGGGGAACATAAATGGAAGAGCACATACGGGAGAGGAAAAATCTAGAGGATAAAGCTTCCAGTCTCCTGCTGTCAGTCGGTTGAGTTTGTGCTTATGCAATAGAGACAGGGGCTGATTGTTACTCCTTTTCCTTTCACTACGCTGGGGTTGGCATTCTTGGAAACCAGACTGTTCTTGCGGACGTCCCTCAATTTCATCTCGAAGAATTCAAAAGATTGTGAAAGCTCTTGTAATCTTATTTTGACTGGTAAAATTCAAATAAACAAGGGAACAAAAAGAAGCCTATATTGTTCTTGTACTAGATAATTACATAATAATAGATACAGTAGCTCTTTTTCCTTGTGCAGAAAAAATGTCCCAAAAAGCCTATCTTTGAATGGATCTATTCAACATACTAATTGTACCACAGCCAAGACGAAAGATATTAGCTGAAACGAGCGCTTTCATAGGTTTTATAGATATGAACGCTACACTAAAAGAATAATAATAAGGAAACTGTTTTCAATGCTATTTTTACTCATTCCATTTTGGCCTTACTAAGACCCATTATAAAAATAGAATGGCACAGCGGCGCTCAACGCAATGGTGACTAGAGTGACCATGTAGTTTATCATGTCATACAATAAATGGGACTATGCTTATGCTTTTAGTGTAAAAGCTCAAAGATCAGTGGTGGAAAGTCCACAGGAAGATTGGAAAACTTAAAACGAGGTCTTTTGCCTGGCCGCAACAACTCTTCAGCTCCTCTTTACATGACATAAATACATTATAAATCCTTGTTTGAATGCACGCACGTACGCGCTGGTTCTTGGCAGTTGGAGCAGACCAATAAACAGAGAGATACTGTTGTTGTTGCAAAGATCTAATAGGTGTATACCTCAGAGAATATGAGTTGCTTTGCTTATGTGATAACTTCACTAGTTGTTCCGTACTTTCACTCGTTTCATCCAGGACTGTTGCCGTTGTTAAGACTGCTCCTCTCGCATGATCATGAGCCTTTGTAATAGCCATGGGGAAAGCGGCTGTGTGGAGTCTGCGAGACTGGGAACCAACTCGTTTTCGTTGGCAATGATTTATTGTGAGCTTGTTGCGAGCCGCAGTCCAACCGACTCTTGCTGATTTTAACCGATATATTTAGCATGCACACTTTAAATCTGAGTATGGAAGGAACGGCAAGTTCCATTTGGCAAATGGGTTGAGGAGATGCGTTGCTTTGTTCTGTGATTTGGAAATTTTGTCTGTTTTGCTCGCACACACCGCTTTATAAAGACTTTCATTATACGATGAGCATGATTTGTCTGTGAAAGTAAGATATCGATTGTAGAACTTGGAGGAGAAATTGTAACGAATTAATCGATACAGAAACGTATAAGGTGCTTACATTTATGCATATATTATGCAACCTTTTGACTAGTCCAAGTGGCTCCAAGATATTTTTGCATGGAGCCCACAGTCACGATCAAGACCATCATCCTACTCATCGACGTAAATTTCTCCAGTTTTAAAGCTTACTTTGGAGAGCATAATAGTACGTGTCTTGTCGGACTGTTACAGTGTTTGCAAACCAAGCCCCTGTATATGAGAAGATTAAGCTTAGTTGGTAGTGCTTGGTGGACTGCGTTCCCTGCCTGCCAACCCTGATGCCGAGGCTCCTCCGGTCCATATCCCTTTTGGTGATGCCAAATGTTAAAAACCGCATATATGCGGTAGTTTAGTAAATAGACCAGGAGTTTATCTCCGTACCCGGTCTCGTGACAAGCGGATCTGCTTACACAGTCTCCTTCAAATTTTGAGTGCTCCATAGGCTCAAATTTATGGCCACCAATGTGATGTGAACATAGTTAAGATGTATGAAATACACTTCCGCCTTTCCTGCCCTGGATGACGATGATCTTTACCGAATTCTAATATAGATTATATGTATTTTGTTTACTGATACGCTTTACCCATTGAAAAGCCGGTTGGTAAAGGACGTGAGTGAATAATCATTGATCAAAGTCACCCAATGTATTTTGGTCACAGGGAACTTTCCCTGTTGAAAGTTGAGGGTTTCGAAATATATGAGTAATTCATATTCCAACAGCTCTCAAACTCCATAGCTTCCTTCTGATGTGATCAATCTATTTGACTGAAGCTGGAAGATGTTGTGCGTATACTTGGTAGTGATGCAGCATAAACAAAAAAGTAACATGCTTTAGACTACTGTACGTAATCAACTTTCAAATATTTGTCCAAAGGGATTAATATTGGGAGAAAGGATTGATAAATCGGAGTGAAAGAGGAAGTTCCCTCGTCCAAATGATTTATTATTTTGCATGGTGACAACTACACACATATCCCAATAGGATCTAGGGGTAATTGGGACATATAGGCGTGCTCTAACTAGTTATTCTGGCTCCATATAACAAGCTAATAATGCAGTAAAAGCTGAGTTCGTGTCCCGATGGAAATGTAAAGAGAAAATACCGTGTGGATATGGCTAATTGTACTTATAAATCTAGGCGAGTTTTATTATTAGGAGTTGTCTACTTCATTTTATAGTCTCTCAACATTGTTCTTTTTCAGTTGCAAGCATTTTGGGCTGGAGCTGTTTTGCACAAAAACAAACAAAGCAGAAGCAAGATAACTTTTGCTTAGGGTTTTGGAATGATGAATTGTGAGGGTTTGACTGGGACTGCACACTTTTTGATGTTTAGATAACTTCTGATGCAAAACAAATATTGGGATTAACTAGGAAATTATTAATTTTTCGGCTTTGTCATTTATTGTTTATCTAAATTGTGGGAAGTTGACAGTGATTTACTCAAATGTGCACTCGGTGAGTCATTTACTTACTCATTACGGCCAACATGCAGAGTTTATATTTTCCTCTGGAGGTATATTTGTATTGCAAAATTGAAAACCGTTGATAGGAATCTGCGAGCAAATCTGCAATTCTCATGCCAAACTATGGAACGGATTTGCAAAAATTAATTGTTGTAGTAAATCTAATAAATCAACTGCTGCACTACCTACTTTTAATCTACCAACTAGAGTAGGTTGCCCAAGTTTACTTTAACCCAAAAGACTTAACACAGCATTAGTTTAGTCAGAGGTTAGAGATAGCAAAGGTTGCGCAATGACAGTAGAAAATTGAATAGTTTATATGCTCGCATTTCATTCAGGTTTTATAAAAGCTTCCATATCGTCATTCCCTGTTAACTCATAAATGAACTTTTACGGAACGAGAATAAGATAGAACGAGCCACATTTCTCTAAATTCTTTGTAACCCAAGAGAAGTTTTTTCAACTCTATATTTCATCTTGGGAATAATCAACAGTATACTTAGGAAAATACACCATTTTTCAATATATGGCCCACACCACCATGCACCAGTGACAAACTGTGGGGATTCGTAAATAATTACTTAAAAGCAAATCGATGTATCATTTTCATGGTTGCAGTTCAATCTTGACTAATGCATTGAAATATCTCTTGAAAATTTTACACTTTCTCCCTATTACAACTTTCACCATTGTTCATGTTCATACACTGTGCACGGGGTACTGTGTACATTATATGAAGTAGATGATAATAACATTCAATAATGCTGTGGTGAAAATGGAAAATATTTTTCAAATTTTGAATTTGCTGTTTATAAAAATCATTCCAGTATACATGAGCTTTTGCCTATAACATCCAAGAATTAATTAAAAATTGCATATTGCATACTGAAAAACATTTTTTTTAAATCCAACGTGTTTTAAATAACAAATGTGTCATTGGAATAACAAGAGCTTTCTAATTCCTTCAAATCCACTTTTGCGCTAGTCAGAGAGATTTATAATGAATTTTTTCTGGCTTGTTTACTACAAGTCATTAATTCTTCATAATAATCCAACTCCTTCGTTAATTTTCCCAGCATATAAAAGCCTTTTGCAACTCCAGAAAGTCTATAAATATGTATAGGATCTAGGTAAGCCTAGATTTATAGTAGGTATAGCAGACGAAAAGCATAAATTGTATTTTATAATAACATAAACAAGTTTTTATGAGTGAGCAGTTAATTTACTGATCGTGAGTGCGTATGCTGAGAACTTCCCCAAAAAAATAGGCAACCGAAAGGGAAAGTGTTATTGTAAGTAACAAACTGGTACGAAAATACTTTTTTTTTATCGAAGCAATCAAAAACAGCTGCAGCCAAACCGAGCGGTAGGAGTGTGTCAGTCAGTAGTACTTTGTGATTAACATCAACTTTTTTTTTTGACGAGAGATGAAACAAAAAGTAATACCCGTCGCTTCTCATGTTTGCCCTTCTTCGTCATAGTCTGGAGTTTCCGGCAGTTCTGTTATTTCATTATTAAGACCGACAGAGCTCTGAAATGAAATATTTCCAGCACGTGAAGACTCATAAATGACTGGAGATCAATACTGCAGATAAGAAGTATTAGCAGCTTAAAATTTGGGATGTTGTAAAATTCAAAGGGTTAGTTGTAAAGGAAGCAAATTATAGCTGGTAATTATCCAAAAGGAGATTTTCATTTCTTAGTAATTAGCTTGGCTATAAACAGAGAATTTTAGTTGTATGAAATTGGAATATGCACGAAGATGCACATTGCCTGCGGTATGCACCTGTCAGCAATTTGAACATCTTTGATTTCTAAGAATGAAAAGACTGAAAGAGGGAAATCATAAAAAGCCGAAGGAAAAATAGGATTAGATTCATTATACATCTATACATGAGAAGAAAGAATAGTAACATAATCAGATTAAATGATATTGAGTTTATATACGTGCCTGAATATTTTTTGGGCTTGCACGTGAGCCTAACGTTCGTTTTGAGGGGAAAAGAAGGATCGTAGGAAATCTGACAGTCAAAATTAAGTAATGGAAGGAGCAAAGGAACGCAATCATATTGTTCATTCATTTTTCGAGAAGGCACTGACTTGATGCGTAGCTCAGTCATAACATAACCGTAGCTGCTAACGATAATGCATAATGTCACCACACCACCACGATGCATCCTCCCACACGCACGCACCACACACAAAATCCCCAAATCACGTACCTTCAACAACCTCAGTCATATGAAGTGTGAGGGACATGCTTTCTTAGCAATGACACCTTGTAAAATTAAGTTAACGTTTGGTTCATTCCGTCTGTCTGTCCGTCCGTTTGTCTTGCATCAAAAATCTTTTGGTTAGGTCAAAATTGTTGAGTCTATTGATTTATAAGTAGTTTGGTAAGGTAGGTTCAAACTAAGGAAACCAATAGTTGGTCAGGTCAGCGCCAATATTATTTTTATTTTGAATAATTTACAAACCATATGCCATAGATCCACGTTCTCGTTCTCGTCTGTAGATAACATCACAAAGGCCCGAATTTTGGTATTTGTTAGGTTTATGTCACTGAAGTGCAACTTTCCCTAGGATAATTTTGAACGAAAACCCATAGCCATTAGTGACACCGTGCAATAACGTCAACATGATGATGATGCTATGAGAGGGTCTGCGTGATGTGGCGTTGACACTGCAGCCAAGTTCAATTTTTTGTTTTGCTTTCTTTCATTTCTCTCAAAAATCTCCCAACCCTAGGATAAATATCCATTCCATTTAAGCCACGGACTCAAGAAAGGAGCCCCATTTATTTTTTCTTGGCAAGAAAAGCAGAAAATGAAAGAAAGATTTCCCCTCAGGAAGGGCCAATATCATCAGTAACAAAAAGTTGCTTGCCTGAGAGTGGCAAACAGAACATGACCATATCATTACTTCTTAACACGAAGGAAATCTAGATGAGATTTTTCATCTTGCTTCCCCGTTTCTCCTGTCCAGAGCGAGAGACTTAAAGCATCGTCAACAAACGGATAGAAAAGGAAAATGAAGGGAAAGATGACCAGAGGGATTATTATTGGCTAGTTGTACATAAATGTGGAGACAGGATTTCTCTCTTCATTGTTCAGAGAAAAAAAACACACGGTTCATTGGTAAAGGGACAAGATGTTCTGGTGGAAAAATATCCCATGTCACAATTTCTCCTTCCATTTTTATCATTCAATGAAACTTAACAAGACTTCTAGAATATCAAGCTACTATACCTTTTTTATAATACCTTTCTTCCTCTTGGAAATTCATAAATTACCCAAAATTCACCCTCACCTCACCACCACCCCTGAATGTTATTTTTTGGTGACGAGGTAATGTCGACGTGAGATCACGACCGCACTGACTCCAATAATACTGTGGAAGTGTTGGAACACTCCAGCCCAACTTATATGAGGATATATATAGCCACCGGCACAAACAACCAGAGATAATAACATTATCATAGAAAGGGAAAACTGGATTTTTTCCCTACCAGAAAAGGAAAACTTCCAGTTTTTTTCTCTCCGTGCATGAGTACAAAAATTGTAGGGTAAATAGCTTCATCCTCGCATCCTCTGATAATCAACGGAGAGACGATCTCTCCTCTGGTGGGGGAAGAGCAAACAGGATTCTTTCCAAGGAGGGAAATTCTCAAGTCATTTTCCTTTTCTTGTTCCTTAATTATGCCTCAGTAATCAGCTTAATGAGACACTTCAAGTCAGACAGTCAATAAAGGCAGTCAGTCAGGTAGGAGGAGAAAGTTGAAAAGGGAAAACGAGTGGGTATAAGGTAGGAGTATGCCATTAGGTGAAAGTTGGTAGGGTAAAGGATGTATGCGTATAGCAACAAGCACAAACAAAGTTGGGCATTTTTATGTTCCGTAATGTCAATGTCAGCCTGGTATAAGGTATAGAAGCTCTGCTGCCTCTTATACAGCCAATTTATACGCATCAAAGTGTACAAGATTGCATAATGAATCTAGTTATTGCTAACAAGAGTTGGGAAATTATATTCCAAGAATGTTTTAATAAAAAATATTCCCATCAACTTCAAGTTCAATCTATACCTGGATTATTTTATTCGATAACTTGGTCCACGAAGAGAAATCATCTCTCATTTTTTCCATATTTTTACTCCCTTCAACTTGTAGATTAAACTGAAAAAGACTGGATGATTTAATAAGGTAAAAAAAACCTGCTATCTTCGGGAAAATCCTCAGAAAACATATGTACATAGATGCATCAGCGTCAGAAAGGCAAAAAATCTTTCCCAAATTTACGTGTTGGTATAGCTGATAGCTGAATACCCTCGTAGATCCTCAATAGGTATATCTTGATACAATACGTTTAAGGCCCCTCTTACTTTCTGTTTATCTCCCTTTTTCTTCCGCTTTTTAAATCGAATACCATTTTTCAACTTTCTTCATAAAATACTGTTTCATTTCGACTTGTCGGAGTGGAAATGTTTTCTCTCCTGGAGCATCTATCTGGAGAAAAAGGCAATTCCATGGAAAGCATGTTATGCTACACATCCTTTTTTCCAGCTTTCCACCTGTGCTGGAAAAAAATGGGTTGTATATATTACGTATTTGTGATACAATATGGGAGAATCCAGTGTATGTATGCTGAGAAGATGCAATGCAATTTGAGGCTCAGCATTAAGCCTGAATAGCGCTTTACAGTATAATGGGATCGACACATAAAGAAAGAAATTCATTTCGCATGGAGGATAAGAATAGTTTCTCATTGTTGCCAGATCTTTTCTAGCTTTACATATTCCCCCTATCCCACTGAAAGGGATAAGACTCCGAGTGTGTAGGCCTGTGAGGAATTGCACTTGCTTCGAATCTTTTTACATAACAAAGTCCACGAGAATTGATACGGTTAGGAGGGATTACTGAAATATCGATGAAAACTTTCAAAACCTTTCCCTTCTGTTTGAATGAGCAGATGACGTACGAGAATAATTTCCTCTCTTGTGCTACTCCCGCTAGTTTCTCAGTATCGGTAATATTGTGGAGAGTTTTTGTAAGGTGTAAAAATGAGAAAGAAAAGGATGACTTTTATCTACCCGAGTTGATACATCCAGCCATACATATTCCTTGTATCATTTCTTCGTATCTCGATTCAGCCCTGTCTTTTAGAGAATTGTGGAGGAAAAAAATACTTTTTGCGTGGGTAGGGAAGGAAGCTGGAGGCTGTGCAGTATAGATAGTAGGTTAGAAACGAGAATAGTTTGGTTGTGTGGGAGAATTTAAAAATATATACATTTTCTCCTTGTGATAACACTAGTTACAACCAGTTCACGTGCTTGCATGCTTGTTTCATATCTGACGGTTGGAAAGCTGTGAACCGATTGTAGTCATCAGGACTCTTCCCCTTTACATGATTCGACATGAGTATTGTACAGTCAGCCAACCGCCACTCGACGCTGTCAATCAATTCCGTATACAGAATTGGATTTTCTCTAATAGCGCCCTGACTGACAGACAGACGGACGGATTGCAATGTAGCGAAGATGGAAGGGAGGAAGAGAAAGGAGAAAAATAACTGACACTTATTTGAAGTAGTGATTGGGCTGATCATACTATGTGATGATGATGATCGTTATATGGCAGGTTCTCTGCTTTCACCACAGTCTATCCTGGAAAAAATATAATTTGATTGCGTGCAACACGAATGATCTTTCATCCCGGTACTCATAGCCAGGTATATAAAAAAGGGACTCGCGGTTTTATTGAGTTGTGATACTAGAGGGGTTATGCCAGCAATGAAACCGCACGCATAATCAAAAGTACTAAATAAAAATTCGTAAAGGTGTTAAGTAAACAGGAGAGTAACAATGAAAATCGTTTGCATTGCTTGCCATACGATTCTGGAAACTCACTTGGATGGCAGTGATGATGGGAAAGGTCGTATGGAAATGTGTTTCAAGTGCTAATACACTTGTTTAATAAAATGCCAGGTTTGTTAAGCGCAAACCTCAGTGCTTAAAAGAAATGAACCGTTTTTATACCCGCCCGTCTATGTCTCCTCGTCTAACAGGGGAGTATACCTAACTAATATTTGCTTTTGAAGGAAAGTAAATAGGAAATATTCTATTGTGGGGAAAGTGTTGCCCCTATTTCAAAATTGAAGCTTCCGCCTGGATACAAGGGCCGAAGCTAATTCAAACCTCTGGGAAGCCCTGTAAATTGTGATCTAATGAATCGAATAATTATGCCGCTTTGTATATATGTAACATACAAGATTTCATAATGAGTTCGCTAAGTACTTGGAAAGCAAGCTGTAGGGAATAATCATAAATGGGACTGTTTATAGATGGGTGTAGTGAGAGCGTCTAGCAGGCCCATTGCTCCGTTAAACAGTTGTAGATTGCAACCTTTTTTGTTCATATCCTCCTGACAAACTGGTTGTGTAATACGGACTGAGCAATACTCTGAATTGGAGCAGACAGCTGTGAAACAATGAAACACTCGTCTGTGGTTTTCAATGAAATGTGTTGGCTTTTACTAGACTAGACCGAAATTGGTGAAAGGAAAAAAATCTCTCCCTTTTTATCAGGCTGGAAAGCGATGAATGGAATGTGCTGTGTTTACGTAGGTATATATGAAAGGTTGGCTTTTCGGTTGGCTTGGTGTGAGGCTCAGCACTGGAGTGAGTCGGATCGTATATACTTGGCTTGGCTTTCCCAACATCACAATGAATTTCATTTCTTTATTACACTCAAACTTTTGATTCCATTTCCACTCCAGCCCATTACAAATTTCCGGGTTGCATCCTTTCCGTTCCCGTTCCATTCCTAGGTTTAGGCGCTCTGCGTAGACATTCACACACATTCAATTTGGCAAAGGTTCCCGATAGTGGGGGAAGAAAAATCCTGCCAATTTCCTCCTGCTACCTCATTTCTTCCATTTTTATGATTTTATACAATGACAACAAAGATTGCGTTAGGAAAACAGGCTTTTCCTCACAAGATGTTTTAAGTTATGGCCCCTGCCATTCTAAACCAATACGGCGTTATAAATAGGGAGTGTAGTGAGCTGAAACGCATTACTCCTTTCCGTTTCTTGATCGACTCCCCTGCTTTATAATAATGTTTGTGGCTGTCGAATGGAATCCGCACGGTTAAAAGCTTTCCTCGAGCGTCTAGTTTTCACCCTGTGCGTTTATTTAATGAAAGTGGTTAACCTCTGAACCTTCAGAGAGATAATAGGGCTATAAAAGGATATATGTAAGTAACTCCATTCAGGCTGCGAACACGCTCCTTCATAGCTAAATGCTAATAGAGACGTTTCGTTGTTAAAGAGGGATAAAAAATTACTGCAATTTCATCAGAACAAGGTATGCTTATAGCTTTTTGGTTACATGATATTTACCTTTCGTCTGAAGTTTTTCTTTCATTTTCACGATGAAATACATATCGGATGAATAGCTTTACTTTGATAATACTATAAACGAGCTAATAAAATGACCAATCAGGCAGATTTCATATCTTTCTGGTTGTGTCATGACTCACGACACGACTCATGATACTTTACGTAAAAGTGGTATAAAGGATTTATTTCCATTGCAGAAAAAGTGTATTAAATCATGTCTTGTATTATTTAATTCCAATATAAGGTTTTGTTTACATAAATATGAAAACTTAATTAAATTAACTTATTAATCCAATGTAAAACAATGCTTCTAGTTTACTCATTAGTGTTTGCAAATATAATATTTCGTTAGATAAAATCAAATCATATGGAGAAAATAACAGCCATTAGCCAAACCTATTAACATTCATATATGTACATTCGAATCATCCAACTAGTTAATTGGTCGAGTTGTCCAACGTTTCGAATCCATACAAGCAACGTGAAAGAAACGAATGTGCAAAGTACAAGCTTCGTTATTTGATTTTATGCTCGTGTAGATTACTTAAGGTATCGTGTAATATGACCTTTTTGACATGAGTTGTGTTCGTGCAATGTTGTATGTTTCAAATGTACATAATTTTTGCCCTCATTTACTTTGTTCGTTGTTCAATGTTTCCAATATTTCAGAATACGATTTTTTGTACTTCTAATTGTCAAAATGGAATAAATCGTGCAAACAAGTCAGGCATGAGAAAAATCTGCCAACTGATAACAATTAAATGAGAGATCATTTGCTGTCATTTCATCCATATTCACGCTCAGGGAAACTGGACTAGAAAAAAGTTTGGAAGACCATTGCCCAAAGTTCAAATCAAGCACGTTTTCATCATGAAGGGTTTTTGAGATTGTATTCGTGGTTTCAAATCGTATTGCCTCTCTGCTTAATGATATTTTGGTTTGGCTTACTTCTGTCTGTTGAAGATGCACGGAACTACAGCTAAATTGGATAACGATATAACAGCGAGTATGTGGAACATGATTCAACCAGCTAAGCTACTACCATTAGTTTGTACACGTGTAATTACAATTACATTACTTTACAATTGGGTCAATTACGAGTTTAAATAATTTAGTGATGCAACTTGTAATTGTAATTTCAAACTTGTTGTTGCTTTGTGGTCCTAAAATAGATATATTATGTATTCAATTACATAGGAGGAGACTATCTGAGGATTGAAAGGAATAGACAAAACTTTCATTTTGACGTACAATTTGCTGATCTTTGAAGCAAGAACCTCTTTGAAAATCTGTTTTGAAGAAACTACAGATATATATGCACTTCAGGACGCTCCATGCTCCAGAACGGTAAAAGGACATCTGGGTAAAATAGTTACAAAATTTAAATAAACAAATAAACAGAAATATAGTACTTCGCTACGCTGTATAAAAACATAATTGGTATGCAATAAGCATTACAGCATAAGTGGATTC
>JAQGAH010000190.1:0-63682 GCA_034696885.1 Lepidocyrtus paradoxus | reverse complement strand
AATGAACATAGGTGAATGGGACTTTGAAAAAAATCGTGAATTAGCGTATTTGTAATTAGCGTATTTGCAATACCACGATTATTTGCACTCAAATTTCATAAGTAAGTATTCGTGTCCTACGATCCTTTTTTATTTCGACCCAGTGAAATTCCCAACATAAAGTGGGTGGATTCCGATTTACGAATCAGGCTGTTCGTAGCGGATGTTGATTTCACTGTAATTGTGAATTGTGAGGAGCCAAAGGGAAACACGGTCGCCATCATATCATCAATGGATTTGGCTCATCGTCAGAGAGACAACGGAACTCGAGGCGATTAGCAATGAGCAGACGGATACACAGCACATGAGTCTGGCTATATATGAATCAGCCATTTATAAGGATGAATCTGTGTAAAGCATATAGTTTGACACTCCACATGGGGTCTTGTTAAGCATTTCATTACTTGCAAGCACACAAATGTTGGCTTTTAATTGTGTGATACTCTCCTTCTCACTTTAATTGATGACTTCCCCCTATACGAAATGTGTCACGCGGTGGAGCATAAATTTAAAACCATTTTTCAGGAATTGAGAGAATTTTTAAAGGAAATCGGCAAACAGTTGGAAACACGGCCAAAGGACATGATATGGGAATGGGCGATTACGCAATATAGTGAAGTCACATGTTCCCAATTAATCCTCCTGTAAAGGTGCAATCAAATGATGATGGCAATGATTTCCCCGATAAAAAAAGTCGGAATTAAATGTATGGGAGTGGATGACTCATTTCATCGAGTGGTCTGGTATTTCACCTTGTCTCCTCACAATAACATCAACAGCCATGAAAATGTGCCAAAAGCATCAGCGCTGAATAAAGCGTTCAATGCTCTGCCCTTTTAGATGAAGTCATTCGATAAATCCCCTATCAACGCTTGTTTTTGTTTACTTGAGAATCTGATGACAAAGGAATAAAAAGGGGTAATTAGAAACGCGTGGGTGCAAATGCGCACATTTTTTTCAGCACAGTTCAATACCTATTCCATAAATGAGTCATAATTTTTGCAATGAAGCATCCAAGTCAGCCATGTTGTCTACTTTGCTAATTCTAATGCTGGACTATTGACTCATCGATATGTGATCACATGAGTGAAGGCCATGGATGAAATGACGAAAGACGAACATTACTTTAGCAAAGTAAATACTCATGTCAATTTTTTAAAAAGAGGATTGAAAGGGGAAACTGCAATGCCAAAACTCACAACGGAGGAAACTTGTAAAAACAATTTTGGGAAAAAAATATCGAAATAAGAGTCCTCCAATAACTTATATTCTTCTTTCCATCATGTCCGTCCCCATTCCAATACCCAATCCTTGTCATTTTACGTCTACTTTGCTCCTCTGCTATAAAAAAGTGTACATTACAAAGTTTAATTTTTTTTACTACTCTGTAAATTGGGATATGAATTGGAATAACAAGGATCTCTTTGAAAACTGTTTGGAACAAGCCAAGCCTGCCATATATTCCACTTCCTTCCATATTCCATATTCCATACTTCCTCACGGTTATACGTTTTTTAAAAGCCCTTATGAAATGCATAAGCTCGTTAAAGCCCGTCTGCATATGTTTCCGACATGCAGGTTGCGAAATATTTGAGAGTGAGAATCTTGTGGGACGAAAATAGCAATGGGTCATGCCAATGCCAAGAATAAGATGTATTTATGCAATCCAGGCGGTTGGGTTTTCGAGCTGAAGGGAAAACGCATTCATATGTGGATGGTGGTAATATGGAGATTTTTCATATGGGCTGGCTCGTCATCATCCTCATCATTAAAACCGTTTACACGAGACACGGTAGAAAAAATCTAAAGCTATATAATACATAGTAATACAGACTGAAACAAAATATTTCAGTCCAATACAAATATAACATACATTATTATACTTCCTCCCGAGCCCAACAAGACTTGAGATTTTATGCGATATAATTGCTATATTTCGTCTCATCTAATTTTTGAAAGCTGTTCAGACTTTGAGACCTCGCTGGATCCTCCCGTTTCTCTCAATCATTTCAAAATTCCTCGCCTCCTGCACAAGGGAAAATAAACTATCAAGATATCAAAAACTTTGAGTATTATCAACCCATCGGTTTCATCCCAGCCCAATCAGATATTTTTTTTTCATGAATTTTCAAAAGCCACGACTCATATCAGTTTGGTAGCATTTCTGGCTATTGAAGCAAACATAGCTATCCCTGTCAATATATAAATGTACATTGTGTAAATACACACGGGGCGAAATCTGTCCTTCGAAGAGAAAAAAATAGGAATTTTTTGAATATTGTCTTGATATCGATGAGATTACGTTAGTGGGTGGGTGGTTGCTTCATGTGATATTGAAAGTGGTACATGTACTCGAGCAAGTTTTCTTAAGCATGAGAAGGACTCGTTAAAAAACCGTTCTTGGTGATTCCACAGTGGTTCTTCGAAGATAAGTATTCTGAAAGGAGTCTCTTTCTTTATCATTAGACATTATTCTCGATCCCTAAAGTTGACGATGATAGCCATCTGATTATATCAGTGAATGGAATTCGAGATAAAATATAGCAAGGAACATTGATACATCATTGTAAGCCCTCTCCCCATCTGCCCCCAACATCTCAGTGACTCCCAAGCCGAGATCTTATATTATTTAGGGCAAATTGCAAACTTTTATGTGGACTGACCCGATTTAAAAAAGAATTCTCACGATCCGCGTAGAAAAAAACGGAAGACCCCAACTATATTTTATAGTAAGGATATGTTAGTGAAATATTTTATTGCTAATTTATTACATTATCTGTGGAAAGGATATCTTTGCTTATACTTTCTACGTATGGCTTATCTACAGCAAGAGCGAAAGAGAGAGAAAATTGTCGTCCGCAGCTTTCATCGTTTCACTTCATCTATCCTCGAGTCCAACCCATGAAAATACAAAGTTGAATCATCCATACCTCCAAATTATGTGAAATGGTGAGAGAAGTTTAGATTTTTTTTCAAAATAAACCACGTTATTTATATCTATATATAATCTCCCACTCAATTGTATTAACTAGTTTTATCCTTGCATCCAAAAAAGTCAGACCGATTTAACCCGTGTTGTTCCACATGACTAGTGTAGCGATAAGCAAAGGAGTGGACATTTTAGAACTGTGTTTTTCCTAAATGTAATTATTAACCTGTTTAAAGTTTGTGTAGTCTTGTAATTAGGGAGAAATGACTGTACTCATTGGGGGCAATACGAACTAAGGTCTTGTCCGTTAAATATCTTTGTCCATTGTTGTGTGAAGAGCTGTCCATTTGTACGGGGAGAAATGCCCATAATCGGACCAAACGTCTCAAACGGGACTCCGGATTGGGTCAGGGTGGCCATACCGAACAGAAAAGTAATATATGTTTGAGCTGATTTTTTATACGTTATAAGAGGTGGGGCTGTTCCACATTTGCAATAATTACTTTTTCCTAAATTTCACCTTAGCAGAATATAATGTAGATTGTATAGTCTGCTCTAATGCAATTAACATTTCTAATCCAATTTTCTAATAAGATTACCCGTTTGCATCTGTCTAGAGATTTACATACGTGGGTTTATGTAAAATGTGATGATGGTAGTTATTTTAGAGGTTTTAAACCTAACCTTTCCCTTTAGTACCTTCTCCTCCGAACTAACTTATGACTCTGGTCTAATCCAATAGTTTATACTAGATTTTAACTGGATCATTTCTCATTTAATTTGCTGCTGATGAATGAAGTAGAAAACTGTCTTGTCATATTTGAGGCTGGCATACCATCCATGTAGACATTTTATTTTGGCATGTTAAGCAATTTGATTATGTTTAGTCCTTTGGTATACTCGTATTTTAACAGCATTAGATACAATTTAATCTCTTTTTAAACTGATTTCTGTCAATGTTGTCTTTTTTTTACTTATTTCTTTCCAGAACTCTGAAGAATTGCATAATTTATCATATTTCTTTCCAAAAAAATGTCTGTTAACTCCTTTCTGTCCTGAGTCCTTTCTCTAGATCTATATTTTGTGCTCTTGGTTTTGTTGTGAGTGTCCTTACTTTCTTTGTGTTGTGTTTGTGCTGTACTGTGAGAGTGAGCGCTTCCTGTTTCTTCAACCAGACATTTCACCATCACGACCAAGTCATTTAAGCTATCTCTCTAAGAGAGCTGATGGGAATCGGAGGGGGGAGGGAAGTCCATTTTCATAATGAGAAATGGGGCAACAAAGACAAGCCTTCCGAGAACATGAGTCCCTTTCCTGTTTCTGATGATGATGTGTCGTGCAGAGTGCACGTTAAAATATAAGCGGAAGTTTGAAAACTGAACTTGAACATATTTAGCATCCCACAAGATACATAATTTATATAGCCGGTGCCCTTATTTAAATGCTGTTGTATGTAGAGGTAAAAGGGTATGAAAAACGTATGGTTTGCTATACGACGGCGAAGCGTGTACAGTTTAATTGAAGGGTTAACCATTGAACTACTCATCCTTTCATGGACTTCTCACGTGTGTCTGTAGGCGAGTGAAGTGCCTTGGAGAAAGAATCTAAAGAGTGGGGCAGGAGCAGCTGGGGCTAATGTCCAGAAACTAGTCCAGCCAGCGGCCACCCCACCGGCTGAACCACCACAGCCGAAATCGACAAAACTTCAGATTAATTTGAAATCGGTGAAGAAGCCGGATCCACCAACTCACCCAACTCAGACTGACAAGCTCCCACCTGTTCAACTGAACCCGGTCCTCCCGGAGAACAAAGTGTCGACGAATAAGCCGCCCACTGGGAAAACGATCCCAATTACAATTCAGAAAACATCAGAGCCATCACCACCCAAGCCAAATCTGAATACGACTACAATCCCTATACAACGACCTCACAATGATCCACCTCCCAATAAAGCAGCCACCACCATCAAAACGGAAAGTAAAGTGAAGAAGCCATCACACGAATCAACTTCAAATAATAGTAATAGTAAGCCGCCACAGAAGTCGGAAGCTCCTTCCCAAGCAAAAATGGCTCCAGCTCCACCACCTGCGCCCCCTCCACCGCCTGGTGCTCCTCCGCCACCGCCACCTCCCCCAGGTGGACCTAATGGTGAGGAAGATAATGATTGTTGACATTTATTTATTTTCCTTTCTCAAACAAACGCAATCATCATGGGAAATGCTTTTTACTTTCATATAAATTCCCCATTTTACAGCAGCACCTTCCATCCCCAAATTCATATAGTTTTCAGCTATGGCCATGTCATGAAAGTAAAGAGTCAGAGTTGGTTAGTTATGAATCCGGTTTAGTAACGCCCAACATGGACACTTCAACTCTTCCTTCCAATTACTTTGTCCGAGTTTCCCCATAAATTCATTTCCACTTTCTCCATTTCACACATCCCATCCTGAAAACATGTATTATGACAACAAAAGGAATTGTAAGAGAAAGCCAATTTATCCTTTTGAAAATATGCTGAGAAACAAAATACTCAGATATACTTCCACTCCAGATATCATGCCTAAGTTTATAGGATTGGCGAGTTGACAAGTGAATATGATAATGACGATATAGAAGGACACAGTGTGAGTAATGTGTAAATGGAGATCATGTGTAAAACGTTAAGGCACCTTATATATAGGGAACTATCCCCGACAGTCATAAATATGCAGGAGAAAGTGGTCATCAAGAGAGAAGAAAGGAACGCCATCACATTGAAAGGCTGGGATGATCTGCCGTGGGAAGCGAAAAAGGGGCATTATCATAAACTACTTTTTATGCTACTTCCACAACCCTCCTTGAATGACCAACAACGGGAATATTTTCTTTTTCAGTTGAATTTCATAGGATTTCATTTCATGGTCAATCAAATACATCATAAAAGCATTTTCCTCCTGATGGCCTCGACTTGTTCCAATGAGGCACATCTCACTATATACCTATGCTCACTTCCCATGAAAATACTTATGTCCAATGTAAAACACAGAGGGAGAAATATGTATAACTGGCAGTTTTGCATCCCACGATGGCAAATTCCATGGGGAATTAATGAGACGATGAAATTTAAAAGAATAAATCAACCAACTTGGGACGAGAGTATAAGGCAGCAGATGAACGTTTTAGATATCCATGACTGCCTGTAAATATGTGAAAGTATCATATATCCTGGCCATTTCTTATGGAATGTTTCTCATGAAACAGCTTTTTTTTTTATATACGCATATTTTATGCACAATTAAACTAGCCTGGAGTAAACATTCCTTGGTAGCTTCATTTCAGCAAAAAATATATGGCAACTGTAAAATAGAAAAATTTGCTTCCATTTCCAGCGGGACTCCCTCCAAAGCCGCCCAAAGTTATTGCGAAAATTGAGTCGTTGCGAAAGGCCCCAAGGAAAAGGCCCGATTGGGCCAACATGATGAAGGAAATCGAGCAGGGGAGAAAATTGAACCATGTTCAATGCAACGACAGGTCGAAGCCCATCATCCCGAAAAACAAGTCTCGAGGAAAGGTAAGATAAAGAAACATGGAAACTCACTTATTGAGTTTGTTCCCAAAAAAATGGAGTTTACTCTCATCCGAGAATTTCATAACTATGGAGATAATATAATAATGACTATAACGATGATGAAACGTTCACTTTTTTTTTCTGAATAAGTTTGTATTTGAGTCGGAGGCAAAGCCAGCGACAAAGTCGGATGCGTTGCACAACCGACTCCTAAATGAGATTTCACAAGGCGTCAAGCTAAAGAGGGTTCAATGCAACGATCGGAGCAAGCCTGTTCTAAGCGGTATGTTGCATGTCACCCTAATACAGATGAAATTAAAGGGAGAAAATTCCATTCCGAGAAGTTCTCCTTTCTTTGACTTTCTTGGAATGAAACTTTTAAATGGGGAAGCTAACAAAAATTTGTTCCAAATTGGAATAGATGTAGATGGATAGATCTTCTCTCGTGGAATATAAATGCATTTGCTTTACACTTCCATATTGACTGATGGCATTATTATGTCCCTCCACTTTCACTCCTCATCAGTTTGATGGTGGAGGGGGAAAAGGCGAGAAAGTCGGGAGCTAATGAAAATAAATACTTTTCTTGAGAACTAACTAGATGGATACAATTTTTATCATGTCATCATCACCATTCCTTTCCCTCCTTCCAGGTCTTCGCACGCGGCGACAGAGTAGCATTGTCGAGACGGATGTGGCGAAAGTGGGGAATTCAATTCCAGAGCAGCCAGCAGAGGAGCTCGTTTTCGTCATGGACATTGATGAATTGCGAGATGAGCTCCAGTCATCGAAGCAAATGCTGGAGATGGAATGCGAATCAAAACACAATTTGGAGAAGAAAAATAGAGACCAGAAGTGCCAGATCATCGCCATGGAGGCGGAGATCGAAACATTGAAAGCGAAACTTGGACTGATTCCAGAGGAAGAGGTATCCATGTTGACTAGGGGACTTGATCACAGTGACTCCAGAACATTTAAACATCTTCGAAAGTCTGGCTCTGGATTATGGAAGTCACCCTCTATAGTGGGCATCAAAAAATCAAAGTCAGGCATGACCAAAGACTTGCTCCCGAGACCACCTCAGGATGGTAAAAATGAGCATCAGCAACTACCACAAGAGGAGGACTTGACTGAGGTGAGTGAGCTGGAAGAGGAAATTATCTCTTTGAAACAAACAGTTCAACATGCAAGGAAGCAGGCGGAAGAAATGGAAAGGAAGTATAAAGACGCCATGGACAAGCTACTTGTTGCACAGGGTACTACTTATGTACATATAAAAAATTACGAGATACTTAAAGAGCCATCTGTATTAATAAGCATAATATATTATTTAAAGCCGAGGAAACAGAGCTTTCTCCTAAATAGCACTCGCATTGACAACTCTCCTTCCTACTCAACCCTCTCCCATAAACAGAATGATAATAGCTTTAACCTGTCCCATATTCATAATTCTTTTATGCTCATTTTCACAATGTCATCATAACCTGTCTAAAACTCCTTCAATTTGTCATGAATAGGGACACTTGAAGATTCGGAACAAAAGAGGAAAGTGCTGGAGAAGAAAGTGGAGGGCCTCCAAGCTCAAAACGGAAACAAGCCCATGCCTCCCATCGTCCCAACAGCGGAGCGAACCACTCAAACCGAAGAGCAAATCCTGGAGCGAATGCTCAACCGACAGCAATCCACAAAAGAAGATGACTACTCAGGTTCAGAAGAAGAGGACTCCGATGTTGAACAGGATGAGGAAACCGTTCAGAGGAAAAAGGAGGAGCGGGAGGTGAAGTTGTGGGAGAACAAGTTGAAAAGTATCAAGGACAAGCAGCATGGGAGCCGGCTGGAGCGCCGCAATCTAAAAAATCTGCAGAAAAAGCTCGAGGTTGAGCTGAAGGAGGCAAAGAAACGACACAAGAAGTTGCATAAGGAGGTGGACAAAATGGCGAAAATGATGAAGGAGGATGGTGGGGAAGAGGGAGATGAGGAGGAGAAGGAAGCAGAAGAGGAGGAGGAGGAAGAAGAACTTTCTGAAGAGGAACTAGAGTCTGAGGAGGAAGAGTCCGAATCGGGTACTTTCCATAAAAAAACATTTTCTTCTCAAGAAATTGTTAACGGATTTAACCATTTATATAACGAGTCTTTCCATTTCTCTAGAAACCGAGGAAGAGGATGAAGAATCTTCAGAAGAGGATGATGAGGATGCCGCCCACGATGACCGATTGGCTCTTTATGGAAAACGAATTAAGCGGAGGGAGAACGTACTGAATGCCCTTCGAAAGGGGAATTATCTGTTGAGGGCAAACATAGATAGGCTAAAGGATGACTTGGAAGAAGCGAGAATCGCATATCACGACCTGGAGCATGAGCTCAGCTCAGTCCTGGATGACATGTAAAAGAAAGGGCTTAACTATTTGTGCCTTGACTCTAACTGTACTTTATAATAAACCATATAACTGTTTCGTATTAAATATTTGTATGCTACATTTAATTATTTTCTGTTCAATAAACATAACTGGGATATAATCATAAGATGTACATACATATATATATATCTGAGTCACCTTCGCTGCTTCTTCTCTCAATTATTGCTGACAATGGTCAAAGGAATAATCAATAAACAAATGAATTTTCTAATTAATTAATAGACTAGTCTATTATAGAGATTGTTTTAAATGAAAACTAACAATTATATATTTAGCTAAAGTATAATTTGTTTTAAAACTACGTTTCAATGTCAAGTTAGAAATGGGTCACTTTCACTCACAAATAATTTTATAAGTAGATGTACAATCTAGATTACAAGGGGAATAATAAACGCATTGCAATTTTGTTAAATGAAAAATGACATGAAATTGTGTTTGCTTAATTGGAAATTTGGAAATGACATGATGGATTTAATTCAACTGGTTTAGCTCTATTTAGTTTCAAAACATATATTTAAACGAGGCCTACGTCCAGCAATCAAAATTGTAAATTGCATTGTTAGTGATTGCCCACTCGCTGTACTGATGTTAGGCTGTAGGTTGAAAATAGTCAATTTTTTTCCGTTGCTAACTTTGATATCGATTAGGGCTGCGGACTTGCATTTCCCGAGGGGTGTGGATTGTCGAATGCCTGTTTGAAATGGATATAATTATGTGTCTGTAAGAAAGAAAACAATTGTAAACTACATATTTCATTTAAAAATGGGTTTTACGAGAGATCAACAATCGTCATAATGGATACGACATTACTTTTCTGGTGATAACGAAACCCTTCACACTTGAAGAATTTGTTTTTATTTTCGAGCATGATTGCACGGTATTGAAGGAACTACCGATTCAAATGCTCAACTCATGAAATTCTCCATCAAGTTTCCTTCTGATACATATCATGGATTGAATTCCAACTTACTTCAATCTATCTTCAACTATCTCCAGTCTTCTGTTGAATAGCAGAAATTGGTTTGATCCTTTTTGCTAGGTTTTCAAGTATGCATCACCAGGAATGAATGAGAAGTGATGATGAGCGTTTCCAAGAGTCGGCCTGGATGGCAAGCTGAATTGGCTGTTGCTGTCGGGGTAACGTGCAAAAATGGCAAAAATCAATTGATAAGTAGAGAAGTAAGTGGTATATATAATTAACCGAAACTTAAACCCCTACCCGTTAATTCAACCAACCTTGAGCGTCCCTGGCTGGATTGATATTAAAGCACAAGGGAGGAAATTTATGAGAGTACAGCCGAGTCTTTTTCCTTGTAAATCGAAATGGGAAAAAATTATATTCCAACGAAACAAATCAAGCTCCTGCCCCATGTTTCAATGTTAAAAACCCTACTTGTTTAAATTAACACATCCGGTAAATACATGAACTAATTTAAGTTTCGCCAAATCTACTTTTACTACTTGCTTATCATTAACTTTTGCATAAAAATTGATTATCTTTTTCAAGCATTTTCTATTTCTTTATTTCCAGACTTATTTCATCATAATACCCAGCGCTTTATATACTCGAATGGGAGAGAAACACCCGCCCATCTTAATTGAAAAATATGTTGTGTCGTTCACCTTTTTACCACAAAGTCAAACTAAATTTGCTTAATTAAACTCAATAGAAATCGTGTGGTAAGAACGTGCGCTACTTCTCTTCATGAGAATTATTGACACTGAATGTTATATTAGATAGATTGGAGGCAATTATGCTTCCTTAGGAGAACATTTAACTCCATGAAATATTAATATTATCCCCGAGTCAAAATAAAATGAGCATAGTAGGCATAGTTCATACTTAATCATCCTATTTATAACGCATCAGTTATTTATAAAACGATTTTCTCCCCAAATATTAAAAAAATTGCTTAGCAACCCCTATTTATATACATGTATGTCTCCCAAAATAGCCGCAAGTCCATCATAAAAAACTGCTTCGAACTGAAATATGTGTCACTGTCAATTTATGTCAGTAGTGCAGTGAGCGAGCAGTCGAGTCCCGCAATCCAAAAATTCAATTGCATCTATAATAATCCATCTCCCCTCTCCAACGCGAACTATTTCCGTTCCCAAAATCAGTTAAACTTGTTTGTTTGGACAGAAGAGACTATTTATGAATGAGCACACTGGGGATTGCAATATGGAATGATGATAATGGACATCTAGAAAAGTAGCATGCGACGCAGCTTGGATTTCTAAAAACATATTAAGCAGTTTACAATATTATTAGCAGTGCTATCTCCCTAACCATTCAACAAGTATAGGAAGATAGTTAAAATATGGAGATAAACATACTTTTCTCCTCCGACCCGTTCAAAACAGTAAAATTCGAGTTGTACCGCATATTCTCTTAGAAGATTTTTTTTGCAAAAGTATTTCTGGTAGTAATATTTTGGATTCAGGATGATGCATGATGACGACTCCCACGTAGATAGCTCCCGTTTACAATTCTATAAAAAGCCTATCAACGCAGTGTTCGATGTTCCTGTGTACTTATTGTCCGCCTACTCAAACCAAGCTAGGAAATGCTCTGCTTTTTTCTTCCGCTCACTTCCTTCAACCTTTTTTCTTGAAAGCTGTGAAGATCCAAATCGAAGCCCAGCCTGAATGCATGCCACTGAACGCTCTCTGAGCAATTGAATAATACTTATCATCGTCAATGGATTGAGGAAAAAAGTGTCACATGAAAAAGGTGGTCAACGCATATGGAGCGATCCGTGTCGATGGACGCACGACTCAAGAAAAAAACGCTATTGACTATTGACAACTTTGCCGACGCCTTATTCCCCAGTCAATAAAATCATTTTTTTTATCATGAATACCCATATTAACATATGGAAATCGATATACCGTAACAGTTTCAAAAGGTTTCTTCCTCTCGAAGGACGTCATTTAAAGTCATTTTCAATCTGGCTTCTTCATCTTCATGGAAATCACCGCAATACCAATTTATGCTGAACAGAGCCTTTCCATTATCCATTTGAAGAGGGAAATAACGTGGTTTATATTTGCTGTAAATAATAAAAATATATGGGATCTCTTAAAACTTCAGAAAGAATCAATCCCCTAATAAATGTAGTGAGCAAAGTCGGCTTCATCAATTCAGCCTGAGCATTTAAAAATAATTAGGCGTTACGTAGGCGTTCATCAAAGAGAGAGCGGACAATATTTCCCTTCTCAGTCAGCTTGCTCCTGTCACCACCATCCATCCTCTTTGTCACCTCACTTACTTGTCAAATGCACACATTGACACAGTGCAGCTCGTTTACCTGTGCAGACCAAAAATGAGCTTTGGTGAGTTAAGGAATGATTGGCTGTATTGACGTATGAGACATAATCATCCATCTTTTGGCTTTAATGTCTGATTGATTTTCAAACAGTGAGTGAGTGCATTCATTCAGAACCAACACACGTGAAGATTGTCATTGGCAGTGGATAAGCTTGAAGGATGTGGATTTGCGAGGACGTGACAAATCTGACCAGTCAGTGTAATGTAATGAGCTTTCTATAAAATCATCTCAGATCGCCCCAATAATTACAGACAAGAAGTGTCACAAGTTGATCCTTTTTTTTGTCTTGCAATAGCTAAATTGTCGAAAAAAACGCGTAGCGAAATATGGGATGGTAGTTCAGGGGCTCCGCAAATTTTATGTAGTAGCAGAGCAGGATATTTTTCTGTACTAAAGTATCCGATTACGCCGGGATGATTGAAGTTGACTTTGCGTAAATATGCTGTTATTTTGGATGATGATTCATTGTCAGCTAATCTGCACCTGCATCGTCGTTTATCATCGTTGTCGTGGCATTTGATGAGATACACATTAGTCATTCATAGTAAGGATGCTATCTTATGGCTAAGGTTATGATCATGATGACAACTCACTCCTACTAGGAGTATTAGGACAATAATACAGTGCAAATATTAAAATATTGCAAAAATGATGAGTAGTTAGCGCAATAGTCAGATATGTACGAGTATGATGTCTGGTTTAACTGTCCATTTTGTGTCTGCCATAAATTAATATTAATTATGAGCTTTTTCTTTCAATGCAAAAACTTTTTTTTTCAAAGTCATTATCTTTTGCTGACTTTTAGCTCATATATCAAATTCACTTATCTCTACAAGTCCAGTCAAGTTCCGAGGCAGGCATAAAGAAGCCATTCTTGAACTGGACTCGACCACAGGAAGAAAGATCATCATCATCACCATCCTTGTTTGTAGGAAGTTGGAATAGTATCTGCCTAGACTTTTTGCGAAGTGAGAAAGAAGTGATTTTTTGCACACTTGCTTATCATATCCTATATAGCTACGCTCAAGTTCCAAATATCTACACGAGCTCTTGGAATGCAATTTTGAATAGCTGTCGGAAGACTCTTCGGCTTTGGGAGGCGTCGGTGATGTATTTTTTTCCAGCTTCTTGAATCTGCTAAAGTTAAAACTTGTCGATTGGGAAAGCTCGCGTCATTCTTGGTCATCGTCAAATGTTCAGGGGAAAGGTGTCAAAGGAATGTGCAAGTTTAGCGGTTTGCAATCCAAGGTTGTTCAAAATGCAAATACAAATGACAATTGTGTTCAAATTCTTATCGAAAAAATGCACTTAAAATACATGTATTTTGCCCAGACTTTCCAAATGAGATAATAAGTAGCAAAATTGATAATTGAGGTATTTTATCTGCACTTGATTGGCAACATATTGACAAAGATAATGCATTATTCTTTCAAAGATATTTGGCCTTGTAGAAATATCCAATAATATATGTATCTTTTTGGGATATGACTTTGTTCAGCATAACGCATAGTTTTTATTTTGAACTAAGTAGATGGACATGCAGAATGTTGAAGAATAGCAATGATGGATAAGCACATGTACTTGTTGAAATCGAAATTAACCGAGTTATCGGCATGTGGATTTTTTTATCTTATCTTTAATTCCCGCATTACTCCCTCATCTCTTATAGCGATGATGTGGGGGTGACGCAAGTCATTTAACAGGCTTTATTCATCTAAGCATTCTTCCGACCTCCATCACAGCCATAAGCTATGAAAATGAAATGATGTCATTGTTATAACTTGACGCTGGCCATTTCATGGAGTAATCATAGACGCTTTAAGCTTTAAGAACTGTTCATCGTCAGTACCCTTGATCTTCCCTCATCATCATCATCATCATCATCCTGAATGCAATAATGAATCATCATAATTCATTACTTCATTAGTCAGCTTTCGATATTTTTATACTTTTGTACGTTTTTATAATTTATAGCAGTGTATGTAAAAAAAGGAAATGAGGAAGGGACCAATAAGAAATTGGGACGATGCTGAAAGCTGAAGATGAAGCGTGAGAATAGCAAGCGTGACGAATTCTACAGAAATGCACCAGTTGAAAAACGTATCAAAGTCAGCAAAAGTAAATGATCGTAAAAATTAAGTGTTCGCCCATTTGAAGAAAGATGAGATTGACTCTATTTTTGGAAGGACAAAGCTTATTTTTCTTTTTAAATATTTAATATACCGAGTGAGTAGCTGCATTTCATGCCGAAAATATTCCATGATGGACATATAATCATCACTCATCATTCCATTCGTATTTCCACAGTTGCATTTAAGCAAAGAGCACTACGTGGAAGGATGACTAACAAAATCAAAATCTTTTTCCATAAAACAGCTCGAGACTATGAGGTATAGAGAGTTAAAACAAATCTGTTTAACATTTTTTTAACATGCTGTCGTAAAATCTGCAGATGTCGATTGACTTTGCTCCAGTAAAAAAACGCATGAAAGTTAAGTGTATAATTAATAATAAGCTTGTGGCCAACAAAACAAAGTTTTTTACGACCAGCCGTCATCAGACCACACACATTTATGTAAAATGACAATAAAATGTACCTTAAAAATTAACGGGAAGAAATGAACTTTTTCCCTCTGCGACACACATTCATGAATCCTAATTGGGCTCAATTTGCATGGCGGAACTACCCTGCAATTAACAGCTTATGAAACAAAGACCTAGCGCCAGGCTGGCTAGCATTGTTACAGTTTTCATATGAACTAGATGAATGGCGACGCTTTACAAAATCATCAGCGTCCGAACAAAAAGGACGAAGACACCGCTATGCAGTTTATTTATCCCGTAGTTTTTGTCATCCGCATGACATGACATCGCTTCCCGAGATGACGATGACATATAGGAAGCGCCACTCACTATTGCTATTCTGCCACCAACACCGCCAACAAATCCCATCTTCCCTTTGCTACTCCACTTCTCAGTTCTCACTCACCGGCTCTCTCATTCCATCCCATTTTCCCTTGAAAATAAGAACAGAGGCACGCACTTTGACAGTCGACATGGATTTCTTTGCTTTCAAGATGTAATATGTAAATATAGCATAGTTAAAGCGATCCTCATCATCTCATCATCCACTTTATGCATAAAGTGCTTCTTCACTCTTACATGTAGACTTTTTTTTTACTAGAAAAAAATATTTAGCAAAAACCTCCCTAGCAGCTTGCTAATATAGCTACAGAAAGAAGTCAAGAGAGGTTTCTCTCCTCCTGCTGTCGTTGTCCTATTCAGTATTCATATAGGGGGAAAAATCTTACGTATATTTAATATAATTGTGGCGAAATACTTTGGTGGTGGTGGTGGTGTTGGTGGATGAGAAGTACGGAAATCGGGGACATTGCCTTATATGGTCTTCTTGGCTGTCTGTGGTGTACAGACTCGTATCTTTAGGTATGTAAACTATGTACATGTTAAAAAATAAGTTTTCTGTACAGTTCATCCCATTTTATACCTATACAATAGCATTTCTCTCTACACATATTGCATTATTACAGTTTTACAGTAAATATAGTAGTGATGGTGGTGGCGGTGGTGATGTTTAGTAGGGAAAATGTTATAATTGTAGAGTTATTATGATGACGACATGCATCTAACAATATAACCAGATAGAATATTTAACACACGCAACTTGAACAGGCTCACTTGAGCTTCATTAGTATAAGAAGTCAAAGACATAAGGGGTAAGTTGGGAGTAGCTTTTTTTATCAGTTCCTATTCCTATGTCATAGTACTTGACTATAGTAGCTCTTGTCATACTATTTGCAACGCAGTCCTCTCATATGCACACCTTATCATCTAGTGAGATGAATATATATGGTTATATTGTAAAATGAAACTATCCATTCAGTAGAAAGTAGCAGGGCTGTTTTTTTTAAAGTGAAATCATTATTTTAATTCCCCTCCTTTCTTAGTCTCCTTATACATTAGTGGTGAATTGGGCTCAATCTCATCACGATCATATTCAGATGCTGGCTCATATGTTGAGTCATGATATGTTTCATGATTCATCCCTAAAATGCAAAGGCGAAATATCCCCAAAAGCCTTATATAAGCGGAAGGTCTAGAGATACTCGAGTTGGAGAAACTGCGAAATTATATCTGAGCAACACGTTGAACCTGCGAACAATATCCACAAAACAACAATCCTCATTCATAACATGTTTGAAGTTTTTGAGATATTTTCATTTGGGTAGATAAAAAAAGTATGAAAAAAAAAATCTCTGTAAAAAAAACTATACATTCATCATATCATCCTATTCATATTCTTGCCTCCTTCTGATATCCTTCCTATCATCGTAATCATATCATATCGCAATTCCCGTACATTTTTTTATATATATTTCTCTGGCTCTCCACATTCAATGTACAAGTGTATTGAAAAGTCCATCTAGTAAACGCACAAACTACTCAGTTTTTTTTTACACATAGTCATATTGGGATTGTGTGAGACGGCTCTCGTTTCTCTCTCGGCAAGGGATAATAAATGGGAAATATAGGGAAGGAAAAGTGAGATTAACAGTGTGTGATCGTGATTCCTCTGATCACATAATAATGTTAAGTATGTTTTTAAAAGTAATCCTTAATCCTTAACCCAGTCTTGGAGAAAAATATTTCAGGATCATCATCATCATCATTATCATCAATTTTTATTATTGAGTAGTTACTTTTATGTTTCGGTTTCCCTTTCAACTTGAGAGAAAAGAGCAACAGCTTAGGGTTCAGCGTAAGAGGTCGGAGTCATAATTGGGAACATTATTTTCTGGCTTAATTGCCGTTTCCTAGTTTGGTTGTATTGGATGCGGGCTCACTCCTCTACGTAAGTGCCTTGAGGAAAGCTGGGGAATTGCGAATGTTTGGGAGATATGATATGATATAAGACATGCTGATAAGTATGGCTCAGACTCTGGCGTAGTTATTCTCATCAATCTTCCTGTGCGGTTTTTTTGCTGGTGAATGGTGAATGAGTGCAATAAAATAAAAGACTTTTCCCGTCCGTTTTTTTTACTTCTCGTTTTTTATGCACTGGCAGTCTCTTTAAATGACAATAATTATCGGGGGATTATAATTAGGCTGAAAAATAGTGTCACTTTGCGCAATATACCGGGCTGTCCAGGTGTTTTTGTGTTGGCTGCTGCGCTGTGGAGAGAAGTTGTTTTTTTAGAGCCGTTGCCGGCATTATATAATTGTTGCTGTTTTGGAGAGAGCGGAGGATAAAAGCGAGAAAGGTAAATGGAAGGGAGTTTTTTTAGTGGCCATTTTTTTTCAAGGTGATTAACTCATGATTGAATGATTAAGTCTAGTGAAATGTTGAATGTGGAGGTGTAGGAGGTTGAGCGTTGTATTGTCATTTAAAGTACATATGGTTGTGGTGAATGGTAATTTGTAATTGTGTCAGCTGTTGTGAGAAGCTCCCTCAGCTGGGGTCTGGATGCTGTTGTGTAGCTGTGTCATAATTAGGGGGTGATTGGTCGTCGATTTTATGGATATTTTAGTGGATCAGCTGTGTGGTGGGTCACTGCAAATATTGTCGGATTTAAAAAAAAAAGTTATAATTCATAATTACATCATTGATAGTTGATAGTTCTTGAAGTCGAAAGGTTTGGTGGATGTACTAAGGCTGCTAATTCATAATTAGAAAACTCTACAAGGCTATTTAAATCATTTGTAAGTAATTTAATTAATTATTAATAATTCTAACGTACAACAGGTTTGTAGGGCTGACAAGAAAGGATGACATAGTCTGTAGGGGATAGGAAGGGGGGAAAGTGTTGAGAATAATTATAATTAAGTAGGTGGCATAGCTCCTGTGGTTTTTCATTGTAATTTTGCAGCTAATTAAAGAGTACGTTGAGGTAGGAACTAGCTGTTTGAAAAAGACGGCACAGCGGTTTCTTTTTTTTTCTTCTAAACTTGAAATTAACATATAATTATTACAGTTTATAGTGATCATGAAATCATTCAATCATTTTTGTAATTTTTGGGTATAGTTAGTTCTCTGAGCCCAGACTTTTTTTTTAGGTATGGACAAAAAAGCATTTAAGTGAAGTAGACTCGCAACTAATGGTTCAGTGTAATAAGTTGTAAGTTCCCCTTTGAGTCTGCCGAGTGTTTATCAGTCATTGATAATCCATAATAATGAAATCAGCAAGTTTCTTTATTGGCACCTACCTAAACAAGTTTACAACTATTTGATTAGCGATCAACATGTCTGTCTAATTTGATTAGCTTCATAGTTCGGGAGTTCCTTAAGTTATTTTTTGTGTTTTTTCGTGAAACATTACATGCTCCTCTGCAGATGTACATAATTATCATAAGACTAACTTCTTGCATCAAAAATCGACGTATATTTCAGTTTAATCGAGTAGTCTTTAGCACCTTACTAACATAGATTGTGAATTGCAAGCTGATTTTCTCTCTCTTTTTTTTGCAGAGCTTTTTTAATCAATTAAAAAGAATCATTGGAAATTTTTCAGTGTTGTTGATATTGCTTATCAAGTATATATCGGCTTATCGAGGGGTGTTGAGGGTAGATTTTATAATTCAGATAGATCCTCTCTCATTCATCATTGATTTAATGATTTTTGATTAAGATCAGTGTACTTTACGAGCAAATGGTAGAATTGGATTTGACTACTAATTCATGATTGAAAGGGAAAGGAATTTGAATTTGGCTTGGTTCCCTTCCTTGTGCTAACGTTAATTAATAAGGCTCGAATGATGATTAGTGTTAATTTTAGGATTTTTTGTCTGAGATTTTTGTTTAGTTTGCAACAATCTGTGTAAATATTTTAATTGTGAATAATTAGTTGGTAGTAAATAGTCTGTAATAGAGTTGGTTTCAATTAGGTCTCACTGGAGCACATGGGAGGGGTGCGGGGTGGATGATAGTAGAATAGAATTTTTTAAAAATATTGATCGAATGAATTATTGGTAACAGTTGAAATATACCTAAATCTTGTAACATTTTACTTAAATGTATGAAATGGGATATTTAAATATTTTAGGAGTAGGAAGGAAAGCATATAATTTTGCTCGAGTACTGGAGCGGTGCATAGGTTTTCGAAGGTTACCAGTGGTCAGCCGGCATTGCCGGCAAGCGGTAGCGGTAATGTTGAATATTCAATAATGTCACTTTTACTATGTGTATTTTTGCCAGAGAGGAAGTGACTACCGCCATAGTTATAATTAGGAATTGCAAAAATTAAATAAACCTACTGCTCGTCACTACAATTATTTCAGGCAGGACAAAACTTTCAATGATAAATGTCCTTGATGGGGATTCATTTCCAGGCGAGTTTCCACTTTGTATGGCATTTTACGGGGCAACCGGTTACAATCTTTAATTTACTGCTTTAATTGACGGCATAAACCGGAGTCATAGAATCAATTCAATTGTATGTTCCCATGCCAAGTCAAAAATTATCATTTCACGTTATTTGCTTTCCCGTCTTTATTTCTGTGTCCCCCTAACTCAATCCAACTCTCAACTCTTTTTAACTGCAAATATATGGATAGGTCTATGTCCTTCTCAACATGGTTAAAGTGATGGACAGATAGTTAGCGTGCTTAGCATTCTGGAATTATTCCATTACGTAACCAAACAGAGTGCCAACTCGCTTTTGTGGTCTTATAGTTTTGACCAGAAAGGAACTGACGTTTCCTGTTCGTTCACATGCTAGTTTGTACTTGATATGTGAGTGCAAGGATGAAACATTCACGTCTTTAAACCAATAAGAGATAAGGATAAAACTAACAAAATGCTTTTCTTTCCTTTTCGAATTAGCTGCTCTGACAACTAATTTCTTTTCAGCTCCACCAGTTTCCGTCCAAAGGACTGCTAATTGCCTTAGAAAGTACAAGTTTACGGAGAACAGTCATTGCCAGATTCCATTCGTCCTCCTCCATCCAGTGGTTCGCTCAGGCCAGGCTCAGGTGTGGCCCTCTCAAAAATAGCGAGCTCAACGGTTTCCAAGCTTTGGATCACTATTGTGGAGAGTACTCAAGGTCGGGGATCTCACCGTCGGCCATTATAAAACTGTGCACCTGAAAATCACAAGTAAGTCTGGAGCTTTCCCAATCTGCATATATGCTTTTTTCACTAAAACCAACAATAAGTTGTAAGTTCTGTATAGAGGGCTGCTTTTAATCCACACAAGCGTTCAGCTCCATTCAGAAGCTCATTAGATAATTTAATGTCATCTCCTGAGCTTGAGCTTGTGATAATGCTTGCCTATAGTTGTGTGTGTGAAATATTCCCTAATCCTAATGGCTCATTAGGATGGTTAATGGATGCGTTCATATCAATTTTTGAGTAATAAAGTGTTATATTGACAATTGCAATGGAATTATATTTGAAATAGTATGAAAATAGAGTAATATACTTAAAAGTACATTCATATAACTTTTTTTAAATTTTTTTAAAGTTTTTTAATTTTTATTTTTCACAACTACATACTACGACTGCATAATTATTAATTATTTCAATGGAATAAGAATAGATATGTACATAAGAATAATGCTAAACGTATTATCTATCCACGATACTTTCGATATTTATTATAGGATTTAATGGCTATACGTAACAGTCAAAAATTACAAAGATAAAAGAATAATATTAAACAGACATGTTTTTTTACATGAAACTGATGGTTTACATGGCTACCTGAAGATTTGTTCTGAGAAATTGAGATTGTAAATGAAGAAAAGTACGTCCCTTTTTAAAACTTATTTAATTGAAATTGAAATTAATATTAATATACAAAGTATAGGTTTTCATTTTTTATTCATGATAAAAAAAAGTTTCAACAATGGTAAAAATAATTGATTCGTCGTGAGCCTAAAAATATGGTACGTATAAAAGGAACAAATCTTGCTAACAAATTAACAATTGATTATAGAACATTGCGGGGGTGTTGGAAATATAACTAAATCATACATACATCAGCTTTCAGCTTATTAGTCAAAATCCACAGAAGCACACAATGACATGGTAATTTTCTCCCTCATATTTTTTGAGGTTAGTGCGTGACATTGTGAAGCGAGTCAGTCAAAATCGTAGGTTAAAAATTTTTTTTACTACAAATTGACCAATTAGGTCTCTCTATATAATACAGGAATATGCATATGGCAACTATAATAATAATTTTTTGTAACCGAACATAGAAAAAGGTTATATCGGACTTTTTCGGTTTTTTAAATACGTAATAAAATCTAATCTAAATAAAAATAATAAATGAAATGAAAAATACGTCCCGGAGTACAACGGAAGTGGGACCGGCCATCATATGTAAGCGTGGTTTGATTTAGCAGCTAGACCCGACATCAATTCGCTGTGGCTTCTCAAATATGACGTTATGCTAAATAGGAAATCAAGAATTCTTTTAAAATGATATTTATATAAATATTATGTGAGTAGAGCCCATTAGGAAAACTTGAGATACTTCCCATCAGAACATATTTACTTTGTTAAATTTTCCGACTTACAATCGTCATCTTCATCAGGAATCTCGATATCCTCTGTTTTAATCATCACTGAAACGGGGATATTCTGGAGAATTTGGGATTCCATGTATCCAAAGAATGTATTGACCGATGCGACAGAGTTGCATCGTAAACACATTAGTTTCTCCATGTACTCCGGTTCAATGAGGGTCAGCTCTTTAAAGAACATTTGTCCATCAGGAGTAAAGGTGCGGTGAGCTGGAGAAGTGCTACCTTGTATGCACGTATATCTTCTTGCAAGCACAGAAAGATTTGGAAATCTACCACAATTATGTCGCCACCACTCGAGTGGGTTCTCTGACATACACGCCTTTGACTCTGCCATGTACTTGTTAAGCTCCTCTTGAATCTCAGAACTTGGCGTAGGAACACCCCCTCTCCCGGTCCCGATGGTTTCATTTATGAAAAGATTTAGTTTAAAAGTGTTTGATGTTGATGTTGATGTTGATGGGACTGGGTTTTGTGACTGCCCATGTAGGGATGCTGAGGCCAAGATGGCTAGAGGACCCGATTCGGCATGACTTTGGTTCCCCGAATGAAACTGGTGCAATACTGAGTTTCTATTCTTTTCTTTCTCTTTGAGCTCAATCAGCAGTTCCATTGTAGTATCGTATACTCTCTGCCTCAGTTCTTCTGGGAAATACAATGGCGCTTTGTATCTGGGGTCCAGAAATGTGCACAGCGCTATGGTGACATCTCCAAGATCGCTCAGAGTAAAGTCAACTTGATAACCTTTTTGAATCGAAGCCGTGACTGTCTCAATCAGTCCCGTTGAATCGTCTTTGCTCAGTATGGGATTTGGTATTTTTGGTACCGACTCGTATCGAGTTAGAAGTCCAACAATAAGTGGAAGGAGTAAGGAGGCGGGAACAGTACTTGCTTCCAGCAATCCATCAATAATGCTAGTCAGCGGCTCTTGAATAAGATTGTAGGCTTCAATGTGTTCAAGAAGATGGGCTTGAGTAGCATCACGCCTTGTTGAATTTGAAATATATTCTTTCACTGCTGTCAACAACCGGCCGGGGTGGTGCCTAATTTCGTCAAATTCTGGAATTGCATCGAGGGAAAATTTCAAACAAGAGTTGAGGATGTCCTCATTCTTTAGGATTTTGAAATCTTGATTAAGCTTCAGGCAGCAGTTACGAAACGTTTCATTGACGCAGTGCCATGTTGGACGATTCAGTACGTTAAAGTCCATTTCAAATGGAGATGCATTCACAACGACAATGATGACGCTGTCTGGTGTTATCTGATATTCATTCAGTAATTCCGTAAGTGGGAGAGTCACTTCGTGCATTAAAATCTTGCCTGGCCGCCCAATAATCACTTTCGGTAGTTTTCGCATTCCTAAAAGCTTGGATGCTAGAGTCCAGCCGTCTGAAATGTAATTTGCTGTTACCACAGCAAAAATTTCGGATTTCGATTTCACCCAAAAGTCAATAGAGAGAGAAAGGCTTTTGCCGGAGACCTCCTGGCGTATTGTCTCCTGCATTTCCTCGTATGTTTGTTCCAAATGCTGTGTAACTGCTTTGAGGATGCTCCAATCCTCCTTCTCGAACAGCTCATTAACCCTAGTTTTGTTTAGACTGTATAGCAAGTTGATAAAGGTCGGATCCTCAACAGAGCGCAAGGGTTTTATGTTCGTTACCAAATGGTCGAGCACAGATCTATGATAACACAATAGTACATACATACATTTAATTTGAATATAAATTTAATTAAATTGGAGAATATTTAAATACGCTTACTTCATAATTGTGTCCACTTCTGCATAAGAATACACATCTGGTGGCGGTGCTGGGAAAATGTGATATTCGCCGACGTTAGAGATTTCCTGGTCACTATCGTCCCCATCATCTTCCGACAATTTCATATTGTCAATCGTATCATTACTCTCCTGCTCAAGGATGTTCCGCTCTTCAACGTCACCATTGGTAATAATTTCTGGAGGAGGTGGCACGGTAACTGATCTCACGGATCCTCTTTTAATCCTGTAACTAGTACTAACTGCTGGTGTTCTCCTCACCCTTGGCTTAATATTGCTCTCTTCATTATTGCTTTGGTTGATTCTGAACTCCTCCAAAACCTGCTCATACATCCCAGTATGCTTCCGAGCCAAGTGACCTCTCATTGCGGAAGTAGTTCCCGTGGGATTGTTGGAAACAAAGTCGCATAATTGACAGCTCGCTTTATTCTCTCCTTTTACAGTCTCTAGAGGCTTGAAAAACTGCCAAACAATACTTTTCTTCTTTGGATGTTTCCGCGATGCACAGGCTGCCTTTGGGCGACGGTTCTTGCTACTTAAAAAATCATTATTTAAATGTACTACTAAATACATTACAATATATAGAATTGCAAATTACAGTTACATTCGTATTGCACACAGCAAAATTATAATATTCACAACAGATACAGAACAACAGAGCTGAATACTACTGGATTTGACTAAGACTGTTTGTCCACATTTCTTGACTTTGATTTCCTCCAAATTATGCATGTAGGTACAGGTGCCACTACACAAGGGCTTCAACTGTATTCAGTATTGTTATAGTTGATTATTGACCTACAGAGGTTAAAGGGGGTCGAAGTCGAAAAGGTTTAGAAAAGCTTTTGCAGTATTATACATAGCAGTAAATTAACGCGCATATTATAACGCATTTTGGAAGCAGGAGCAGATGCCAGTGATACATATATCATATTTAAGTTTAGTCCAGTTCTCAGTCAGCTACTATCAGTTATACAGTTACTGGCTAATATTGGTACAAATTTTACAGTCAGTGTACAATTTAATGAATTACAAATAATTCACAAACAATAATTAATCATTTCCTCCGGAAACGATCACAGCATTGGTTGGCATTTAGCAAGAATAGCAATTCATTTCAGACATTTGTCAGTACTAATTAATTCGAACTCTCCACTTACCCCCGAACTCTCCTTTTGGCTTTAGCCACCTTCTTCTTAATGGTCTTGGTCTGGACTTGGACAACCTCCAAACTCTCAGTACCATCACCCTCCTTTTTCACCTTCATTGTTATTTAGGCGTCAATCAGGAGCTGACTCCTTAATTATCCTTAACTCGATAATTTAATCCACCCACGCCTAACTTTAAACTGTGACTTTAAGAAAAGAAAATAGTTTTCGAATTCATAAAAAAACTCTGGTCACCGGTTCACTGAGGTGCTCAAATTGGGATGGGGACTGAGGGATCTGACACTAAGAACTTGACTAAAGTCCATTTACGAAACATGCAAAACTCTCCCAAAATTCCGCTTGTTCGAATACTGGACTGGGACACGGAAAGGGATAGGGACTGATACGAGGAAGTCAAAGCCATCCAATGGAGCTTAGTACATGGACTGACTCTAACGTCCATACATAGCTGTGTATTGATAGGTGTACATGAGGAGGATATAGATAAGAAATATTAAGTATGGCTACGTTCACATTCTTTCGTGTTATACAGCTGTGGGGGCTGCTGCATTCCTTTTTCTCTGAACAAAGTCATGGCTGAGAAATGGTGAAAAAGGTGATGGGCTTTGATTTGAGTAGAGGCTTCTTTCTTTGGCCTTTTTTCTTGGGTTCTGCTGTGTGAGGGGCTGCGTGGAGTGCTGGAAACTGAGCTTTGATTGGAGTTCCATATAGTTGGTAGTTATAATAGTTATGCAATAGTTTGTCACAATTTAGTTAATTGTGTATAATGACGCGAGTTTCTTTTTCACCTCGGACTAGATCAGCTTGTCCCATTTAATATTGCGGGAAATTATCTTGCAGTTCTAAAAAAATGCATAGAAATTTTTAGCCTACTTACAGTTTAATCAAAGTGACTAGGGTTAATTTTTAATTTTGGGTTTACAAAAAATTAGGTAAAGGGTGGAGGCCAGTTAGTCAGTTCATAGTTGATGGTAAGGTGTAAGGCGTAAGGTCTAGTCCTTTCAGCTGTCAGCTGTCATTCTCACCTCCACTTCCCTGTTTGAAGAAAGTTCATGATTGGTTGGGTACTTATAAAGTTGAAGAGAATCGGTAGTTTTTCTAAATTTTACGCAGATAATTACGATAAATTAAAGTCGGCTCAATATATTGGCTTCTCGGAACGGTGTGAAAGGTCATGTTCCATTTATGTGACATATAGCGCTAACTAATTTCTTATTAACGGATGAACTGTTTACCTTGCTCAAATCCACAGTCGTGTATAAATTAATGAAATATTAATTGCTAATTTTTAATGTGTCTTACAGGTTCATAATGTCGTTCCGTGTAGTACGCTCAAGTAAGTTCCGTCATGTGTACGGATCAGCCATGAAGCGAGAGCAATGCTATGACAACATCCGGGTGTCAAAGTCCTCATGGGACTCGACCTTCTGTGCTGTCAATCCCAAGTTCTTTGCCATCATTGTGGAGTCCGCTGGAGGAGGTGCCTTTATAGTTCTTCCTTTGAACAAGGTAAGTCAAATGGGTAGTATGAGGAGCCCAATAACTGATAACTAAATTATGTTTTTGTAATTGTTGTTGTATTGATGATTATATTAATTTGTGTGTTTTCTAGGTTGGCAGAATCCCACCAGATTACCCACTAGTTGGAGGCCACAAAGGCCCTGTGTTGGATATAGCTTGGTGTCCTCACAATGATAACGTCATTGCTAGTGGCTCAGAGGATTGCTTAGTTAAGGTGTGGCAAATCCCAGATCATGGACTATCTCGGTGAGTCATTTCTTAACCCCACCTGCGGATAATTGTTTTCCGAGTTTTTTTTTTATGAAAGTGGAAGAATGTGGAGCATTGACAGTTAATTACAATTTATTTATTCACTGTTTTTCAATTATAGAACTCTGACAGAGTCCGTTGTAGATTTACAGTATCATCAGCGTCGTGTTGGCTTAGTTCTCTGGCATCCAACCGCATTGAATATTCTTCTCACTGCAGGTATGTAAAGTAATGATTTGATTGGTGGTCATTTTTTACCCGTATCATTAAAACTGCAGCATCTGTTGACTATTATATCCGTTTTTGTTACTGAAAAATAGGCAGTGATAATCAAGTAGTCATCTGGAACGTTGGGACTGGAGAACCATTGGTACAGATTGATTGTCATCCTGATCTTGTGTATTCAGCATGTTGGAACTGGGATGGCTCACAGTTGGTTACTACTTGCCGTGATAAGAAACTTCGGATAATTAATCCTCGCTCAGGAGAGGTCACTGAAGTAAGGAGAAAATAATTTAATGTGTAAATACAAAGTGCAAGGCTTACTTCAAATGGGTATATAGAGGGGAGCCTGAATTTTCTCTGATAATGTAACGTCATTCGTTTTTTTAGGAGGCTTTGAGTCACGAAGGAAGCAAAGGCACCCGAGCTATCTTCTTGCGCAACGGACTGGTATTCACTACCGGATTCAGCAAAATGAGCGAGCGCCAGTATTCTCTAAGGGCACCGGACAAGTTGGAAGAACCAATAGTCATGGTGGAACTTGACACTTCTAATGGTGTCATGTTCCCTTTGTATGATCCTGATACAAACCTAGTCTATCTTTGCGGCAAGGTAAAACTGCATTATTTATTACTTATGTGATTTATTTAATTAAAATGTAAAGGTTAACGTTAGAATTACCAATTACCACTAATATATATTTATCTCTAATTGTGCTCTTCTAGGGCGACAGCGTGATTCGTTACTTTGAGATCACCGCGGAACCTCCGTTTGTTCATTACATCAATACATTTCAAACGCCTGATCCCCAACGTGGCATAGGCATTATGCCGAAGAGGGGATGCGATGTAAATAGTTGTGAAATAAGTCGCTTCTTCCGTCTGAATAATTCGGGTCTTTGTCAAGTGATCACTATGACAGTACCACGCAAGGTATGCTACCAATTCATTTATGTCATATCACTTTTGAGTAGGATTTCGACAGTTTTGACTTTGAAAATCCCTATTAGTCTGAAATAACTAATATTTAAATTTTGGTGCTTCAGTCTGAATTGTTTCAAGAGGATCTATATCCGGATACACCTGGAGACGTACCTGCACTAACAGCCGAGGAGTGGTTTGGTGGAAAGGATGCTGACCCGCTACTTATTTCATTGAAAGAAGGTTATCAGAGCTCAACAAAGAAGGAGTTGAAAGTTAGTAAGAGGGCTAACATTCTTGATAAACGGCAAGCTGGAAAAGCTGCTAGTGCTGCTGGTGGCGGCGGTGGAGGTGGCGGAGGAGCGGCAGAAGTTATGCATGATGATTTCGATGATTTGTCTCTATCCCAGACTGTGTCCACTGTAAGTCCCAATTTATTTCTATGCAAATTATTGGTTATAAATTGGGTAAGACTGCCTGGAATCTACTTTCTAACTTTTTCATATTCACAGCTGAAAATGATTGAGGATATGCAAGACGAGATCCGTAAGCTAAAGGCTATGATTGTAAAGCACGAGAAGCGGATTCGCGTATTGGAGGCAAAGTCTGCAGTTGATGGGGAAGGGGACCACGCATCTCACCCAGCAGTACCTGCGTCCGAACCTCCTCCGCAAATACTTGTTACCTCTAACAATGCACATACTCCCGAGGAACTGGCTCCAGATGAGGTGTAAAAAACGAAACCATTAACACTTGTACAACAGATGCCAATGCCAATTTTACCATCGATGCACGTAAAAAAAATATCAAGTTAATTAGTTGGTGTAATGATAAACCTGTATACATACATGCAAACAGTCCAAATCTTCTTGTATCTGTTAAATTTATAGTCATGTAAAATATTTATTTAAAATAATTGCTAGTTACTCTCATATTGTGGTCTTAATTTTATTAATGTGCCTGCGAACCGATGTTCAAAACAAGGAAATTACAAGTATCATTAGTAAGGGAAAGTACTTCTATCTATCAGCATCAGTTAATGGTGTTTTATGCCAGGATTATATCAATTGCTGAAACGTATGTAATTCGGCTTATCATGAACTATATTTATACAGTAACTATATTTACATTTGTAAAAAAAAAAATTCAAAATATCTCGAACCTGTTGTTGCATTGCATGAATCATGCACTATTTAAATAATAAAGTGTGAATTTTAAATTGGACTGTGTTAGTCATATAAAATATATATCATTAAGAGTAAGGCGAAACAGGCATGAACTGAAACTCCATTTTGCTTCTTCTATAATATATGAATAACAATAACTAGGTTAGACACCTTAGGGTATTAATTTTAATTCAAAAGTTTGGAACGTAACAGGACTAAATGATGTTGTTTTAAACATAGATTTCGTAATTGAAATTAAAACTATTTATAATCATTATTCGTGTGTTTTTTTTTCTGAGGATTACTTTTCAAATGAAAAGCAAAGTGATCAACTAAGACTAACAAAGTTTTCCGTGGAGGAGTAAAACGTTTTGAAAAATTGAAATACATTATATTACTGTACTGCTTCAAATAAGGAATGAAAAATGTATTGTTTTTTTTGATTAATTCTGCTGTGTACTCTTGCTGGAGAAGATATTAATGACTCTTTTTTTTTTCAATAACACTTTTGTTTTTGATTTCAGTATGAACGCGATATACGCGTTGACAAAGGGTTTGGAAAGGTTTAAATTAAAAAAAAAACAATGAAACTGTGCCAAAATATTTCTCTCAAATAACTGTAGTTTAACTACCCTACCCACACAGTAAGCAACAAGATTGAGGTGGGCTGATTATTGTGAGTTGTACTGAAGATCGGGAATGAGATGACGCCTGTGTTGTTTATTTGTGCTAGCTAGAAAAGTAGCGAATTAAGGCGACTTAATTTACAGTTTCTGGGATTTATTATCTTGCTATTATTTGTCTGCTCGGTTGGGGAGTTAAGGCTAGTTTTTACAACTTACAACGAGTGACTGTCTCATGCAACGGCAGATAAAAAAAATATTTAAATATTTAAATATTAAGGTATTAGTGATACTAAATAATGTTTTAATGCAACGGAGGCAAACATATTATATGAGTAAATACATTAAATATGTTTATAAAAAATCCTTACTGAACATAATGTACATGTATGTATAAACCAGTTTAGGTAAATCTTGTATATTACATGCATATAGTACTAAATTATTAATTTTTAATGTAATATATACATCTTAGGTAAATTACAAGGTGAACGAGGTGACAAATTTAAATTAATGTAATTAATTACTAAAACATTTATAAATGTATGTGCAGATAAAGTGTAGTCTTCCACAATCCTGTAAGCACAAACAAAAATGGATAAAACTTTTTTTTCTTGACTGATTTTTGAATGCTAGCACTGATAATAATACCATATTATATTTGATGCTGGAAACTATATATGTGTAACTAGAGTAGCAAGTCAAACCTGAGTTTGCCAGTTAATTATCCAGCGGTGAAACTCAAATACGAATGTTATCTTTGTATCTTTACGTCTAACATTTTTTTTTGTGTGGGAGCCGGGAACGGAGCCTTAAAAAAAGTTCTAACTATTTAGTAATAATTTTTACTTAACTCGTATTCATCTGCCAAAGAGTTTGTTACTTGAGTGGAGGATATATAGTTTTTGTTTTTCAGACGAGCCAACAAAAATCCGTCAGACTATGTGGATACTATTACTTAAACTGGTTCACAAAACGATATGGTATTATTAAAACAGCTATAGTAGCTCTAACTATAGTTGATAGTCAAAAAAGATTGATAAAAGTGCCTTTTCAACAGAAAAAAGAGATAATTGCTATATGAATTCGAACCCTTTTTTTTGCTAATCCTGTAAAACTCTCTGTAATTTCCTGTAAAATGTTAGATCATTTCATACTTACATGTTTGTGTCATGTTCGACTCAGATTCAATATTAGTATATGTATTTACAAAAGATGGAACTGATATTTGTTGCTGTTGCTAAGTTCAATGTACTCACATGATTTTTTTTTTCAATTACATATTAACGACAAATAATTAATGCTTTTTAAAACTATCCGTTTTTGCAATAAGCAGCAGCAACGATTTAAGAAGAGATATATGCCTTTACCCATGTTAACAACTTGTAAAACATCAGTTTAGGTATAATTAATTATACTTGATTTTTATTGAAGTACAGAAGGAGAAAACAAGTTTAGATGGATAAATACTACTGACAATATTTTTAAAAATAAACTAAAATTAAATGATTAAAGCAGTTTTCAAGACGAGTCTCAACCAAGTTTCTGTCAATCCGCATAAAATCATGAAGAAACGGCTAGGCTGCATTTATAACTCGATAAGAGAGAGGGATGAATGTTAAGCATAGATTGGAGTCAACTAGCTCAGCTCTTCTTGAGAGACGCGTTGTCTTTGTTTCATTCTCTCTGCTTTGGCATCATGAAGAAGCTCAAAGAGGCGCAATCATGTGCAGAGCACATAGCGCAGCGAGAGGACAAATGAACTGAAATATAATATATTATAAATTATACGTATATGAAAAGACAGTCAAGGTTGAAGAGAACAAGACAGGTTCATGCATACTATATTGCTATATTGGATAGGATGTAGGAGGGAAGATTCCAGTATATTCATTTCATTTCGTGATCTCTCCTCTTCGTCGTCTCTTTCGGCTTTCTTCCATCCTATCAAGAAGTTGGTGGCACCAGGCAAGCTCCTTGCTAGCAACAGTTTTCGCAACAGTTCCATGCGTAGGGAAATAGATATGGAGTACGCTTTACTTTAGTCTCGGCATCATTGCAACTGTGGCTGTACAGATAGTAGGACTTGGAGAGAAAGACTTGGAGCAGAGTACTTTTTCAGCTTTTGTAAATTGGAAACCCTGTTTTGGATTTTGTGACAACGCTTGGAGTTTTAATGCTGACAGTATTTAACAAACTATCAATAGAGTTTGAAGGGTAAAATTGAGTATAAGACGAGTAAGGATAAGTTTCTTGACATATCAGTTTGAGAGAGTTTTCAGGAGAACTGGTCAGTTGACGAGGTATATTTGCTGATTTAAGGTGAGATATATATCTACACATTTTGAGCATTAAACTGAAGTTAATGTCATTAAACATGAGAGTTTTAATGGTAGTTAACGCGTAATGCAGTGCATAATGGGTTGGTTACATTTCATGTTGCAGTTTTTGCGCGGGTAATCATTAATCATGGCTTCCTATCAAGAGTGGGCTCCCCTCTCGGGACAGAAGAGGAAGGCTTGTGTGGCATGCATGGACGACTATGGAGGTTTTGGGTACGTTTTAATTGATATGAGGTTAAATTTTGGTGTTATAGAGAGCGAATTGTCATACGTGCTTTAAATGTTTAGAGGTCGTGATTTGTCATGATCTGATGTCATTGATAAGAAGCGACATAGTCTTTTGGTTACATTGATCATAGGATATTGCTTTCAAATATTTAATTATTATGGCTTTCAGACCAGCCCCGCCAAAGCTGTGTGCCGTGACTGAGGAGGTTGCAAAGAAGGTTCTCAGTGACGAATTTCATTTCGAGCCAACAAACCGTCCGCCTCGACAGCAGACTAAGGGGCTTCCAATGGAAGAAGATGTCGAAGGAAGCTCTATTGCTAGCACAGCCCCTTTCCCATTCCAAAAACAACCAGGTGATATAATTGATAAGTGTGGGGTCACTCCACCTCAAGATTTGGATGGGAAGGAATGTCGCGAGCTTGTCACGCATTCCATGCATGCATCTCAACCAATATCTTCGACTTCCAATGTAGATTCTGAAGCATTAACTAAGAAAGGTGTTACTCTGGTTCTTTCGAATGAAATTCAGGAAACCCTCACCTCAAATCGGTTAAGCGACGACTGCCTACTGCCCAGACTACTCCCTTCACATCAATCTTCAAGCAATTCAATGATGCTGGTGGAATGGAAACCGAGACCAACTAATCCTCTAGATTATTTCTTAAAACATACTGCGTTGGGCGAGAACATAGCAATTCAGAAGAAGAGCGCCCAAGCCTCACTACCTAGTTTCCCTTTTCCTATTCCCATTCATGATGATGAGGATGAGAACTCGGAAGAGTCAAGTTCCAAAATGGATGTCGATGTAGTTTGAATGATTGAGCAGATTATTATTTTTTTTTCCAAAGGATATTTTTTATGTAGGTTCCTACATAATACAAATAGGTGCAATGACTGACAAGTAAGTAATTCTAAATGTTCAGCTAATAGCTGTAGAGTAGACATAACTGTGTAGTTAAGTAGCTTTAGACCTGAATGTGTACACCATATATATTAGCTTCAGCCAACTAATTTTTACGAAGCATGCAACTTTATATACCACCAACAATAGTTTCGGATCATATTTCAATATCATTTCTCAGATATAATTGATGACTGTTGTATAGCTAAGCACAATGTGATAAAAATGAAACTTGTATAAATCTCAATATTGTAGTTTGATCGCTACAGGGCTAAATAGCAACGTGTAAGTCTGATACCATTTTCACCCTCAATCTCCCTCAATGTATAAAATCATAAATCAAAAATAAAATCTAGTTATCACAATTATGGCTACTGGTTGCGTGCTACTTTATGACAAATAAGATTTAACAGATTAACATTAGCATTAGATGATACCGGGGTAGAACCACATTAATACTCTACATTTGTTTTTAATATGAATGTATTATTATTTTTTGAATATATGTTTTGTAATATAAGCGATAATAAATCATTTGAATGTCTAATATTATGTTAGACAACAGAAATTTGGCATGTTTTTGGTAATTATTTGTGTAGATCTGACAAGCTTTAGAAAGAAAATTTAATAAATGCAATTTGTAGGAACATGAAGTTTTTTGAAGGTTAAAATGAAAAGTTCGCTTCATATGGCAATCTTAACGCTGTTCTTGTAAGTTGTCTGTTAAAGATTTTAGGAATGTATTCCCATTGATGATTTTTGAAGTCACCACCAAAAACTCTCCTACAAAGAAAAGAGAAACAAAAGCATTTCATGTAAAATCATAAGCATGATGAAGGAACTGAAGGGATTTCAGTATTCAAGCTCACTTTCATCATCTTGCTGAGAGAGAAACCGAAGGGCCGAAATCTCTGCAAACGTACAGCCACCGATAAATACAGCCACAGTAAATTTCGGTATTCTCTTCCCACTTATAAGCCCCACTGGAATTTCTGTGTCCTCATCAACAGTCGGACCAGGAAGTAGGGATATCAAGGAATCCTTTAAATTATTCCAGAGCGATGGCTTCAGCCGATGCTGAATAAGTCTTATGCTTAATGGAGCATATCTGAAAAATATTACATTCAAAATTAAGACTTCATATAATTAACTCATAAACAATTTAGACATTGTTATGCAACAATGGGAGCAATTTACATGCTATGGACATAGGCAAAGTCCGTTGGATTGATTTCAGAAACATCACAGACCGTTAGGTTCAAAGCTCTATGTAGAGTGTTGTAGGGAGTTCCGCCCTGTAAATATAATAATGAAGCAGTCTGGGAAATATAGGATACCAATAATGATAATTGAATTAAGTTCTAAACAGCGTAAAGTGTCTACCTGCAGACGAAGTATGCCAATTGAATAGAGTTGTTGTAGTGTAAGAATATGTTCGAATCCGTAGTTTTGGACGATTAGTCTTTGGTAGTGCTGCAATATGTTGGCTTTCAGTCCGCTACTGGTTATACCTTAAAGAAATAGCAGATAGATTATTTGTAGTACTTTCGATATTTAAAACAGATTTGATGGTTAAAAGATTAAAAGTTTCAGTTCGCACTCTGAATTAGCAGCAAACGCAACACTATGTTCAATGGGGCTTTCTTCCAACATAAGGTCTCAATATGTGGGTTGATTTTATCTGTTCCCATTTCGCTAAGCAGTTCCTGCTCACATTCTAAACTACTGAGGAACTCATCTGTTTCGGTTTTCGCCTTGATCAGCTCTGCGATAGACGTATCTGTAGCAGAAACATTTCTCATTATTGAAAATCATTATATCATCTCATCTAGCTTGAAAATAAAAGTTCAAAAATAATATTGAAACAAAAACAGCTCATGGACTTACGTGTAGATAATGATTGTTTCAAAGCCTGAATTGCCGGTAGATTTTGCACAAGTCTTTTCATTTCCCCAACAGACATATTCCCTTTCTCCTTCTGTTTCATTATTTCTTGGATTTCTGATGTCTTTGAACGTAGGATCCCTCCAATTGCACTAAAATTCTTATCCCTCAACTCGGTATATAGTTCCTCTCCAGAATTGAGCTTGAATATTTTTACTTCACCAAACTTATCTTCTGGTAACTTTACTTGATCTATAAATAACACCAAATTTAACTTTAGACAAAAATGTGCAATTACAGAGTCTGGATAGCTGGTCATATTGACATTGCATAAAATTGACTATATAGCCCTTACTGTTAGATATTCCGAAAAATTCGTCAATAAGCCCTTCATATGTTAGTTGCGTGACAAGAGGGGAAAGCGGATCAATTTGTCGGTCGATCAATATCATATAATCCATGCCAATCCCAGAAACCTGTGGAGATGAGGATACAATTGAAACAAATGGATTTAGAATTTAGTTTGTGACATACAATGTAACTCAATAAATCTAGCGCTTAGCAGAATCCCAATCGTATGTACCTGCGGCTTAAAATTACCAGATTCCTGTTTAATATTCTGCATTAAATTAAACACGTAGCTAGCTGCCGATCCCTTTCCAAACACTTTACTGGGCGATCCATACCGTTTTTGAAGGGACACAAGCGCTGTGGCAATGTTATACATTCCTGTAGGATCATTCTCCACATGGAACTCTTTGAAAGCCAAATCCAATTCAAGGGTAAGCACGTCTTTATCCAATGGGAATGAAAATATTGGGAGATCATCAATTGACGTCAATGACGGGATCAGCCCTTCATCCTACAAGAAACATAGTACAAGTTACAACACGATCATATACGATTCTATAATTTTACACCTCAATTATCGTTAACGCTGAACGACTACAAAAATTCATTATTTATATGTTGCATGTCTACCTCTAAATACTTTTCACATAATTTCGAAGTTCTTGGCAAAAAGATCAGGTGGAATTTCCTTCTCCTTCGAATTTTTTCATCGTTTCTGATGCAAGAAGCTACCAATGGCATCAGTTGGACAAGGGGTCGACAAATGAATAGCACAGTTTCTGGAACGTCATGGGGTAGCACCATTCCCGCATACAATTGGATCATTCTGGTAATCCCATGCTCCTTAATGACCTTTGGAGTAGCTATTAAATCCATGGATTTCGCCAGAGGGCTGTCCCAAACAATAGCCTAAAATGAATACAAAATAATTAAAAATACATATATGCTGCCTCCTTAACCGCACTGTCATTTAGATTAATAATTACCTTTAATAAAAAAATGGAAGAAAATCATATGGCTTCCAACTCAACTTGTTAAAAATGTAAAATTAGAAATGGTTAGAGTACCTTGTCCCCTTGACATTTCTGGAATAGTGCGATCAAATCCTTTTGCGCCACCTTCTGAATGATGTCTAGATCCACAATGGAGTTCATAGGTCTCCTCGTCTCCTTCTCAGTTATCCCAAAGGAACTCATGACAACAATTTTATTAAAATCCCAATTATATGTGGGTAATTTAGCTAGTCTTTCAACTTAAAACGTAACAAAACGAAACGCCACTAAAATCAAAACATGACCCCAGAATGGTGAATGAACGATGGGGCGTCAACCTTTCTTTATTTTAAGTTAACACTAAAATATAATTACAGAAGAAGCATTTACTAAATACTTTCATCTACATACCCGTAATCTTGACTAATGCTTATCTTATTAGCGAACCCTACGCTATATTTTTTAAACAAGTTCAAGTTTCAAGATAAGACTGACTTTCACTTTTATCACATGTAAGTAAACATGATTTATCATCACCTGTTTTTGACATGACTTGTCATATCATATGGACCATAAAACGCAAAACAATAACATCAATACAAACAAAAATCTCCCTCCTCTCAATCGGGGCACTCTGATACCAATTGAGATACTTAACTAGGCTCATACATGAATGAATGCATTGCATGTATTGGAAAAGTGAAAAAGTACGGCAGAGTGCAGCGAAGTGACATCTTACAGCTAAACTAGCTACCCCTTTCTTATGAACGTCAGCTAAATGCTGCGATGCTCCCTTTCCATGGACATACTACGCTGTACTTACAATGCAATGCAGCATTGCACTACTATGACTTGGTTGAAGAAACCACTTTCCCGTTCTCCTCAGCACAGCCCAGCATGGGCAGAGAGAGAGGAGTGAGCTGGGCTTCATAGGCTAAGCATGCATTCATCCTTGTTGGGGCGATGTGAGATGGGCCAGCGGAAAAACGAAAAATTGAAGCACGCCGAGTACTGCCTGTGTTGAGCATACAGCGAGAGCATTGCATTCAGCAGTCCGGCTCCCCATCCATTTCCATTCTGTAGCTCTTGCTATATCCCACTACCTTCATTCCCATCATTTGGAGAGGGTCTGCGGTTCGTCGTGAATTGGATCATCAACTTTATAAATTTTGTAAGTCAGTTAAAATAGTTAAGGTGATTTAATTGGGTTCGTCATTAGTTGATAAGGTAACGGAGTGAGTTTCGAAGAAGGTTTTGCCAATTTATCTGGTTTTTGAGGGTGGTTTATGGAAGGGTTTTTAAAAGACTGGTTTGAGGAGGGGGTCTATGGGAGTACAAGTATGGGTTGAAAATCAATGTGAAGTTAGTTAGTTTTTGTGGGAAATTATTGGTTTGTAGCCTGTTTTGAGGAGGGCTTTATTAATTAGGATTTGGGAACAGTTTTTAATTGATTTGGGGGGATTGATTAATTACCAACTGTGGGTTAGTAGATTGGATATGTGACAGACAGGTTGCTCTTGTTCAAGCATGGTGATGGTAATAGTGAATGGTTGAAAATTAAAAGGCTAATAATTATATTTAATTGTTGCTATTTGCAGGTGATTATAATCATTCAAAATGCCGGCTAAGAAGCCACGTGCGGGTCACAAAAACCCGTTGTTGCTGCCCGGAGTCCATCGTTTTGGGCGGTCGAAGATGTACCACAAGCGTGGTCTGTTTGTGAAGAGGACTTTAAAGACTGCCAAGAAGGTAAATGAATTAAGAAGCTATTTATGTTACTGAGCAGATTATCTTATTGACAAGCGCTGATATTTCGAACATTAATTACCGAATTTTGTCTTTTTATTTTATCATTAGCCTGCCGTCAAGAAGCCCATCTATGTGGAGAAGCCAATCGGAGGTGCTCAAAACGGGCAGAAGCGTTTGGTGAAGGTGAAGAAGTCCAAGAAGTATCATCCCACTGCAATCGGGACTGTCCGTCGTGTTGTCAAGCGTACTGGAATCATTCGTCGTACTCGTCTCCGTGGCTCCCTGAAGCCTGGAACTATTCTGATCCTTGTTGCTGGACTTCACGCTGGAAAGCGTGTTGTGCTGTTGAAGCAGTTGGATTCTGGTCTCCTCCTCGTTACTGGTAAGTTTTAGTAACATTAACAAGCCTTCTGAAATAAAATATTTCATCACCATTCCATCCGCCATTCACAAAGTTCAATAATCAAGTCAAATGTTTGATTATGTTGTTTTAAACAGGACCATTCAAGATCAACGGAGTCCCACTTCGTCGCGTCAACCAGCAGTACGTGATTGCTACTTCTACTCGCCTGGACATCTCAAAGGTGAAGCTCTCCGAGACCTTAAATGATACCTATTTCCGGCGCGACAAGAAGAGCCTCCGGAAGCAACGTCAACAGCAAGAAGGAGAGATTTTTGCCCACTCCAAGACCCAGTACGAGGTTTCCGACACCAGAAAGAAAGATCAGGTAACCAATCATGTCCTTTCATTACTATATTATTAATTACATAATTACAATATTACATTGCATTTTTATCTGTTTATGTCCATTAAAGCAAGTATTAAATTATAACTTATTCATTTCATTTATAGGTCGATGTGGATAAGCAACTGTTGAGTATCGTCAAGGGTAACAAGGAAAAGAAGCTTCTTCTTAAATACTTGGCATCTCCTTTCTGTTTGAGGTCGGGGCAGTTTCCGCATAGAATGAAGTTTTAAGTTTTTGTGTATTGTTGAATAAAGGGTTCATATAACTTCTTAACAAACGTTGTTTATAAAGTACTTGTTTAAGAGTTGTAATTATTTCAGCATATAACAATATAGTTAATAAGTTAATAATTATTATAGCATAGTAGTTGGTTTGTTGTTGGTGCATCCATTTCAATTTTTGCATTTTGCTCCTAATCATAGAATCAAATAGAACAGAACCGGCGTTATATTGTCATTGTCTCCATTTTCATTAGCCATTCATTAACCTCATCTAATGCAAAGTCGACTGGCAACTTTTTTGTGCTATCTTCATAGTTAAGAGAAAGAGATCTTTGGTAGTATTTCAATTAAAATCATTTAAATTTTTAATTTTATGCATGTATTAGTAACTTATCGATAAGACAACTCTACGTGTCATCGTCATCATTCATCATTTTTTAATTATAAATTGTAAATTATCATGTTTCCGCAGTCCTCATGTCTCAGATAGTTCGGCCGCAGCAACACAATTGAGTCATGTTGAGTTACCAGAGCAGCTTGAGCCATAGAGTGAAAAAGGTTGGCGGATTGATAAATGAATTGAATGCCCGGGTTTCACATCGCTCACGACTGTTGTAAACAAAACAACGTTCGACTTCATATCATTGTTCATTATCAATTATCCCGATCTGCCAAGAAGATTGTCTATTTTGTATCATTTTTAAGTTAAGTAGGCTGGCAGTTTAATTTTAATTGAAGATCCAAACTATCTGTGCCTTATGTTACTAATCCATATAATGAAAGTGTTCATTAGGGAATTAATCTTCGAGAAACCGTGATTGATTAAACATTAAACTTCGACTGGTCGTTGTCATTCACTGCTCATCGTTTGCTGTTAATCATCATTAATTGTGTTGGTTATCTGGTGGTACTGGTCATTTACCAAAAATGAGGTGCGTTGTCGGCAACGCTCAACTTGGCAGTAAGTTTGGTTAATGCAAATGCTTAAATTTTAAAACAACTCTCTATTATTAAAGGAACAGTTGACAGTTGACATTGTGAACAATGTAGAATATGGTTTAAGAAATTGGTTTAATTATGTGTTTTAAATTTTTAAATTAATTTGGATTACAGCTTGGTGTCGAGCTATCCATACTATCACTCACTTGGGCGATGAGGACCTGTTCTTTGACTTCAATGATAACATCCTAACTGTCTCAACTGCCAATTCATCTGAAACTTCCTTTACTACTTTCCTGTTCTTCAAACCGTTCTTTAACAGGTACATAAATATACCTCTCCAAATTATTCATAATTAATTATTAGCCAAATGAATCAAAATTATTTTAACCTGTTATTGATTGTAACGTTAGTAAAAAATGCACTTTTGTTTTCATTGACCATCCATAGTTATCGCATGGTGAGCAGTGAACCGGAGAAAGTTTCAATACCTGCCAAAATCATTCTGAAACCATACCGGACGCAAAAGGTTGCCAAGAGTTACTTATCATCTGAAATCCATTACGAACCAAATGCGGACTTCCTGACGGTAACCTCAGAAGGAAAGTCAAAGGTCCTAACAACGTACAAACTAGGCGCCTCAGGGAAGCTGGATACTTTCGATTGTGATTCAGATCCATACTCACGCCCCAATTCTATAAAAGCGGATGCCAAAGTTTTGGCCAATTGCCTTTCAAATTTTAGCCATGTTAAAGGACTTGCTGAAATCAACTTAAAAATTCAAGGTCAAAAGGTGACACTTCGTAATTCTGTAGCGGATATTTCAAGAAAGGGTAAGAGATTCGTTGTTATAGTCATTGTAATCATGCAAGTTGAATTTTAAATATAAATCATGTGCTAATTCCAATTTCCTTGAATCCTTTTCCACAGATGGATCCGTCGTTACCGAATATAATCTCACGTCATACGACTTTATAGATTACGAAGTTCCTAATAACTTTTCATTCGATTGCTCCTTTGGGTACAGAGAGTTCAAGATTTTTACTGCGTTTGCGGAGCAACTAAAACTTCCAATTTCTCTCCATTTCCAGGGACAAGAGGAGTAAGTTTGTATAATAATTTATTATATTTTGAAGATGCCTCCTATTGAAATAGATAAATGATGTATATTATTTAGCATTATATTAGTATCTTTGTATTGTTTTTTGTTTCAGTCCAATCATTATTGTAGTCAAGACCGACACTTTTGAAGCTAGGCTGACCATGGCAACTCGTGTGAAAGATCCGTTTGGGGATACACCTCAGAATAGTAATCCCAATAGCTTGGGCTCCAACGGAAGAATTAGCAACGTGACATCGCAAAACGTATCCGCATCATCGTCCAGGCTTGTCTCACAAGAAGTGAACCGCCAGCAATCTGGAAATGAGGCATCGAGTCTGATAACAAGTGCGATTAGTACTTCTCAACAACCTCCTGCAAAAAGGCCGCGGATAACAGCAGTTGCACCAGTAGAAATCGATTTAGAACCACCCTGTCTTTCCCCAGTTGTGAATCCTAGTTCATTGCTAATTGGTCCTATTGTTGAACGAATGGAAAAGAAGAAAACATCCAAGGCGTACAAGACACTTTATCGGGTGATGACAGGACCTACCTTGAGTGAACAGGAATATCTAAGCACAGTTCCGGGCAACGAGGTGGTCTTGTGTCCAGACAGTGACGAAGATTAGCCGATTAGGTTAATCGTGCAATATTATAATTTAACGTTTGTTAAACCAATCGATTAAGCTATATATTAGATAAGCCGGAAACTATCGTATTTGCTGGTAAAACGCCTCTGGCGGTAAAGTGCCTTGGTTGTACAAATTAATTATGAAAGCTAAAGGAAACATGATCTCAATTTCGTAGCCATTAGAAATCAGTTAAATTACTACTTCCTGTATGAAATGTTTTATAGCAGTACAAGTATTCTCAGTGTTATTTTTATCGGTAAATACGATAAATTTAACTCCTTGTATCCTTTATTAAAGGATTTGTGTTGTTGGTATTTTTTTAATTATTGAATTGAACGGCGCAATTTGTTGTTAAATAGGAGAAGTGGTGCTGGTGTTATAAACCATTGGTTCTGCTTTTTGTTTTGTTTGAATAATATGTAACTTATACACGACTTACACAAAATTGGTAAATAAAAAGCTTTAACGTAAATCAATGTTGACAATTACTATACATTGGCCTTTTTCAATTAATTATATTATATTTTAAGTATAGTGCATGTTCCTATCTATGTAAGTATTTAGATTACATCAACTCTCTTCCATTTCCCTTGTGTCGTTCCACATAACACGCTCGAAAGTCGAAAGTCAAAACAGACAAAGTTACATATTTATAATTTCTCCATCTGGATATCAAAGAGGGAAGGGTGAAGGGAATAGAATGGTTCTAGTAGATAGTAATTTCGGCTGATGCTTTCCCATAATGTGCATAATATGGTGTCAAAATATAGGTATGCAAGATTCGACAGATGTATGCTACCTTTAACGGTCAATCTGATGCATAAAACTGATAGAACTGCAAATAAAAAAATGAGTCTAGAAACGCGGGGAATTACTTCTCAATGACATTACTTTTATATCAAATCCAGCATTCAAAATCAATGAACTCACAATCAAAATTTCTTAATCTATAAGATTAAAACTATTGGCTATAACTATATAGATAATTCATATAATTAGCCACACACTTAATTAAGTATTTAGTTAATCTTATCTGACCTGACTTGTCCAATTCTAAAGGATTACCTTGTATCCTCACACTTAGCTTAGGTACAGATTTATTATGCTTCCAAATAACTCCTAATTCCTTCATCATTAAGTCTGACATTAAGGTTTTCATTTTATTTATTTAATCCTTAAGATTCGTATTGCAATCGTAGTTAATAAATTTAATTGTCTAGTGTACACGAAATCAGACAAGCCTCCTCAGTCGACTTATCATGTAAAGATTGCAAAGTCTCTTAATTCATTAATTATTAGTTTTACAGTTTAATTTAATCGTGTGGAATAGTTTTATGCTTTAAAACAAGCAGGAAAAACATACCTGAACGCCACCACCTGGCTTTGTTAATTCAATCGATTCAATCGGTCAGGAAATACTTAATTTTTAGACAATACATGTTAATCAATGTGTAATAAATCATTACGAGTAGAGTAAAGTGCAATTCCTTCATCAGTATAGCATAACAGAGATGACAAATAATAATACAGACAGACAACCAGTCCTAACCTAACAACACGTATATTTATGTAGAACAAAGAAACAGAACTCAACATACAATCCATATAAGATAAAGAGAAAGGAAAATGTAGATTTACAATAGGATACAGTTAACGTGGTAATTTACTTTGATTTACTCAAAGAGATTCTAGCCTAAACTCTATCACTTATTTTTTCTTATTCTTCGTATTGGCTCCACGCGGTGGTGTTACAGGCCGACTTGAATTCAGACTCCCGTATGCAAAATTTTTCTTCTTGTCAGCCGGCTACAAAACAAACAACCATATTATTATATTGCATTAGATAACCCACATAATAAATAACCTAATCAGGCAACAGTCCATAAAAATAAATTACAAATTAGTACCCTAATAGTTCCAACTAATAATAGGTCAATTATAACTAAGCTCACCTTAAGAATCTGGAACGAGCACATTAATGTTTCATCAACACTCATCATAGCCCCAGCGTTGTCAAATTCGCCACAGTAATTAGGAGCCGAGAATAACGTGACAAGTTGTCGCTTTGCAAAAAATTCATACCCGTCCTCTACGACCTGCAACGAAAAAAAAATTATTCAATTTGAATTCCACTTTTGCCTCATATTTGCTTGAATTTTATCAGTTCGAGTTTATATAAAAGTGCATTGTAGAATTCGCATTTTATATATTGCTCAAGGCATATCAGACATCCAAGGAAGTTAAGATTTTCTCATAACTTAATCAAAACGAAGTTTGTCATCATTTTCAAAAAAAGAAATATTCTACAAAATGCACATCAAAAACGAGTAGTTACTATAAACAGTACCTGATGAGCGCGACATATCAAATCAAAATCATGCTTGTGAAGAAATTTGGCCACGACCTCGGCTCCAAAGGTGAAGCTAACACCTCGGTCGTTCTCACCCCATCCCATAGTGTCTTTATCAGGGTCAGACCTACATAACAAATAAAAGGTTTAGCTCAAATCCATTTTAATAAGAAAAACCATGAATCTAATAAAAAAAATGGTATCAGTATTGAATCGCTTGAATGGCTTGCTCAATTTACTCACCACAACAGGTCGCATAACAAACCCTGATCGGGTACATCTGTTGGACGCATAATTCTTCTTATCTGTTCCATCGACTGTAAATCGGGACTGAGCCCTCCATGGCAGCAGAAAATTTTTTCATCGACAATGGCTGCTACAGGAAGACAGTTGAAGCAATCCGTAAATGTCTTCCACAATTTGATGTTGTAACGACGTTTACCTGGGAAAAGAATTTAATTTATACCATGAAAGGGCTGATAGATGAAGTTGAGAGTAAATACATAATCGAGTCTTCCAAACTAAATTGCTCGTATAATTCACTTACATTCATCATAAAATCCGTAAATTCTATTAATACTTGCGCACTCATGGTTTCCACGCAAGAGGAAAAAGTTTTCTGGATACTTGATCTTATACGCCAGTAGAAGACAGATAGTCTCCAATGATTGCTTTCCACGGTCTACGTAATCTCCAAGAAACAAATAATTGGATTCTGGGGGAAAGCCTCCGTACTCAAACAAACGGAGCAAGTCATAGTATTGGCCGTGAATGTCACCTACAAGGAAAGAGGCAACAACGACAACACAATCCATTAAATGCATTATCACCGCCACTACATGCTTAATTTTTTTAATCGTATAAAGTACATTGATGACTACATGTAACTTACCACAAATTTTTAGGGGAGCTTCCAACTCCAGAAGGATCGGCTGGGATAGAAAAATCTCACGACACTTTAAGCACAGATTGCGTATCTCAGTCTCCGTCAGTTGGACATTTTTCCCTGGTCTCGAGCCCCTCACTGTATTAATTTAAAAAACAAAGGAAAAACAAGATATTTTAATAAAAAATAAAATTTCACATATTTTTCAATCTCTATTCATCAAGAGACAGCTCAGTCACACACCCTCCCATTTCACTTTTAAATTACGAATTAATTCAATCAAGACCACCTTTGCTCAGCACGTTCAACTTGTGCATATACACTTGAATCCCTTCAGACCAACAATTAAATCCATATATTATCCCAATGGATCAAATCCAGGATTAGCAAACCAGTCATTCCGCATCATCAGCAAAAATTAGTTTACAGATAGGTGCCCTATAGGTGCCGTATTTAATCTAGTTATGACTATGACTAAAAACAAATTAACATCGCTCTCCCACTGTGGATTTGTGAATTGTGACCTTGACTTTATACATCTCTCGCCCCATTACCCAATATACGTGCGGTAACATTAAAAAATAAACTCCAGCCACTCCATCTCCATTTATAACACGTGAGCCAAAGGAGCAAATTGGATGGGTAACGAGCGATCGATAGCCTTCTGGCAAAAGATTATGAATCACAAAACCTGATAAAATTACATCTTATCTGGGAAAGAGTAGTGGTAGCGGTAGCATTAAAATGTCGTTAGGCATATTACTAAACTCTATATTCTCCAGGTACAAATTCTATGGAGTTTCGAACGGTCAGGGTAACTCAATTCGAAGAGCCAAGCCGCCTGCCGTTTTTGGAACAAGGTGAAGGTATTATATAGAAAAGAACAGAAGTTCTGTAACAGAACTTCGTTAAAGTGACTCATGACTATCCACAACTTTTCTATCGTCAGAGTCATATCGTGGTTCATGTCAACTAATTCGGGACACATACATACTTTTAGGCAGATATGCTTTAAAATAAAATTTAATGAAACTTTTTAACTGAAGAGGAACGCCAACATTAATACGATTATATAGAATAAAAAGACATTTTTAAGGTTGCACGGAAGATGAGCTTTTTATTGGATCTACCGATCTACGTTCCGAAAGCTATGGAGCAATCTTCATCAGGGTTTAATTTATAATTTATAATAATCTATTACTGAACCCAATCGTCATCGTAATGCCTAAGAAAGGCTAATTGGATGTCAAATGTAACGCTTTAAAATAATTTAGAGTTCAGATTAAAATCTAACTGACGTTAACTTTATTAAATTTTATACAACAAATTGTAAATCTGATTTAATTGAACTGGCCCCATAGTTCCAGCGTCCACCGTTGATACTACCACCCTTCACATAATGATTGATTGTATTATCCAGACACCAGTGGCGCTGCTAATCATCCATTTTCAATTTTATCATCTTACCAACTACTCTCACAAAATGAGATTGAGCTAAAATTCGATACATAACTTTTGACTTGAACGTGCTTCATTTCGAATACTCAGTTTAATTAACCCCTTGCCTCACTCCACTTCTGATTTCAGTGGTCAGTAGTTGGTAGTAAATTGGCTACACATATGCATTCCAAAAAAATCAATTTCCAGCGATTACTTAATAAATGATTCTAACAAGCGCACTTAAATAACGTATTAACGTATTTTAAATGGGAATTCCTCCTTCATGAATACTTCCCTCTCCTCCAATCCCCTCCAATTCTTACCTTCCAAAAGACGAGCAATGATGTTATCAATGTTTAGCTTATCCGCGTCTCCCATCTTATCCAAAAGGCTTTCTCAGCAAACCGTGCTTAAAGAACAGAACCGTCGTCCAAGAACGAAACGGGCACTTCACCACCTCCAACAAAAACACTTCCAAACAAGCTTATCAACTCAGGGGAAACAAAATCGCCTCACTCAAGTCCACACTCTCACCACCGCTACAGCAAGTGCCTCCCAGACTTCAATTTGGTTTCTTGCAAGGGTGAAGGGAAATAATTTCGGTAGCGCTCCAAAAACTTTTTGCCAAAAAATCAACTTACGCGGCTCTTCCTTTGTAAAACAGAAATAATGAATTCAATAAAACTAATTATTGCTTATCCAAGCAGAGGGATTTTTAACTCAACAATAAACAGGGCTCAATATAACTTGACTGGCCTGGGAGTGGCAATAAAACTAAACGGCAGAGAGGCTAACAATGGAGGAGGTTAAGAAAATTGTCGCGGAAAGCTAATCAAGGGCTGGTTAGCTAGTTGGGAATAATTAATTATTTTTTTCCACAGTTATTTCCGCAACTAAATAATTATTATTGACACATAATTAAACTATTTTTTTTAGCTGTAGCTCAGGAGCAGGATCAGCAATCCACTATTGTAGTCAGACTAGTCAAGAGTCTCCTCTTCTGATAGTAAGTTGTAAGTAGTGAGTAGTGGAGTGTTCGGGATGGTGGTGGATAAAGCAGAAGACGAGTCTTTTTTTCTTTCTCTCTCTCTCTCTCAAAGCTCATTCAAGTTACATGAGTACGACACGAATCCTTATCATATCCATTATCACCTCCATAGCAAGAGCGAGGATATGGGGAAAAGTGGAAAAGTGGCTGTGCCCTATCCCTCTCCACACTATTATGCAACAATCATCTCATCCTACTAGTATCCCCTTATGGGTCTGTACCTACCAACGTTATTGTTGAATGGCAAGAGGAGCTCTTGAAACAGGACAGGGATATAGAGGGATATACACTCCGGTATGTTATTGGATGTTATATGATAAGGATAGCGATCAAGTCTCAACGAACGAACGGGACCGCTGGTTAGCATCTCCTGCTATATCCTAGCAATGCTCTAGTCCTCGATTACGCATGAAGCGTGAGGATCATTGCAAGGGTAGGAAGGCAGCCAGAAAGGTCTAGCGTGAGGAGGATATAGTGTAGTCAACACTATTATCTATTACCGTCCCGACTACAGGCGACAGTTCAAGGAATACTGCTATTTTTTTCTGTACTCGTCCGTTCCTTTTCTTCCTCGTCGGAAGATGATGATGATCAAATCCATCATATGCATGAACATGGTTCATGGTTCTTATCTCGCCCGGATATATAGCAACGCATAGCGGTGCCGTGCATGGGATCAAGCTTGGCGCTCGCGATCCTTTCCCCCGTCCGTAGGTTCAGTTTCCTTGATCCGATTTCGCTAAAAAGCTCGCAACAAGCTTGCGCTTTTTTGCTGAGGTGCGGCGCTCACCGCATAAAATACGCGTCACGTTCACGTTACTACCATGCATAAAAGTGTACGTGTGTGCTGGTATGTCGTCTAACTGAGACTTGTTACTAATGCTGATCAATGATCAATCCTCTTTTTACGAATATGCGGCTAACTTTGATTCAACATCATTTTTATCGAGGCTCTGCTTTTCCTTTCTTGCAGTGTTTTTTACACAGGCTACACGCATCATATATACAATCACGATCATCATCATCATCATTAGACAACGGTACATATTGCATGGTATATATGCTCATATAGTGATGATAAATTCTACCTGACTATATGACTATGACATTCTTTTTTTTAACGGAAGAAATGCACTCCTTTCATACCTCTCAATTCCGCGACGTCGTCGTTCGCAACACAAAACTTTTTTTTGCTCTTGTATTATGGGTCGGTCGGATGTAGATGCTCTCATCATGCATTTGTATTTATAATGAAGGGGAAAAAATTGGCCTGGCCGTGGTCGGTCGCAATAATCGCGTGGCGCTAATAATATGTACAGAAGCGTAGCAGCGATGTAACTGAACAAGATGCGACGCTTCGATGCTGTGCAAATTGTATTATGTATTTTTTGCAAAAATAAGTATTCATATAGTTTTCTTGTAAATTGTCATTTTCATTAAATAATGAACTGGTTGTGGTTTACTGCCAATAATATGTGAAATGCAACGGTATTCATCGCACCATATTATCCTCCTGGCGTCTGTTGGGATGTTTGCATATATTCGCTATATGGCACTCATTTTTTGTTCAAGAATAATAATAATCATCTCATATTTTTTATCAGTGCTCTCCACTGAAAGTGGAATTGGATGGATATGATAATGATGATGATATGAATATTATGATGTTGATATGATGTGGTTGACCGTCTTGTCCTTAGAGACCACATCATACAACAAGTCCACAACAAGCAGTTTTTTTTTGCAAAAAAAAATAATCCAATTCTCTGGCTAGGGGTGGATATATGATGATGATGATATGCGCGTGAACCTTTCGATTTTTTGCGAGTTTCACTTTGTCAGCAAATATATGCGGCGGAGGAGCTCTCATCGTCAGGTGATGTGATATGAACGATATGAGGTAGAAATTATAATGATAATAAGATGAGGAAAAAAGGATTAAAATGGCACATGTTATCATTATCATTGGGATGCTTAATTTTTCGACATGTGTGCCTCTCCCTCGCGATGTTTTAGTAAAAAAAACAATTTGGTTCCTCATGAGATTGATTAATGTGGTGATTTGTATTGAAATCTGAATTTCTATCGGGGAGTTTGTTAACTGAAGGCCATTAAATTCCGTTTCCACTTTAACTCAAAACGCTTTATGGCATGGTTGATGGCGCTACGGAAAAGGTGCCGTCATCGATCGATCATGTTGACATGATCATCATCACCAGGGCCATTTATTCCAGCGTGTAGTAATTAGAATTTAAGAATAGCTATAAAGACGCTCATGTGCATGGCCATGGGTGTTTCGCTTCAGTGTTTAATTGTTTAATGCTCAACTCTTAATGTTGTTGGTGGTTATGGTGTGGCAGCGTGACGCTTGGGAAGACTGGATATAGGTGCATGAAATCATAAATATTGTAATTTTTTCATAAATAACTTGCATTCCATGCGCTTGACTAGCAAATCACCGAACCCAGCATGTTTTTTTTTTGGCGAACCAAAGAAACTGTCCATTCTAACGCACCTGTCCATAGGACGACGAGATTCAAGGAAAAAAACAAAGAGCCTCACCGTCACCGTGTATAAGGAAGGAAAAGGTTGCCGTAAAGGAGTCAAAATGTAAAATTATGCTCATTTCATTCCATTCCAACACTCCATCATTCACTTTTTACATTTAGCATAGTGCTTATTCCTTCCTTAAAAACCTGAAGAAAGTTACTCGTCTTAAAGTAAAAAGAAGAAAAAATGCCACTTCCAGCGGCTGGCCCAGGTCGACGAATTTTTTATGATTTTTGGTAGCAGGTTTTGACAATCCGCATACATGGCTTGCTATTGTGGCTTTTTTCTTTCCTTTTCGCTTCAAGGAAATATAACCTTCAACTGGTATAAGGCTGTTTGGAGGAACCAGAGTGAGAGTTTCCTTCCCTTTTGCCTATAGGCTATAGGTAAAGGAGGGATGGAGGAATGGAGTGGAGGATTGGTATATTACGACCTTGGAAATTATTGACGGGCCGGTGAAGCTCAAGCTACACTTGATTTAGAGCGTGTTGATGGGAAATGCCTTTTTTTCGTCATTTATAATTTCATTGGCAATCATAACATTTCGCAATTGGCATTCCTAAAAGGTTCCTAGAGGATGTCTAGTCCATGTTATATGGAAATTGTATTGCTACATCCATTACATTATGACATGATTTTGAGCTCGGCTTCCATTCCCAGTTGCTGACCATCATGCATGGTTGCAAATTGAAAACCACAAGGTTCACTTACTTTCCTTTTTAAAACATATATGAACCAAGCCATTATTCCTTTCATAAACCCATTATTAGTTTGGTCATTTGAACTATCAAGTTACCATTTCCAGCGCTAATGTCCAGGCCAGGGGCGTAGAAAGAGTCGTAAATGTAATTCGTAAGGGGGTGACAACTTCACCCCTTTCACCCCAGGATCCTACGCTCCTACTAATGTTCTTCACAAAATGACGTTGTTAGATTATCTGATTATCATACATTAAATGGAAAAGTATTAATATGTAGTAATAAGCCAGCCCCATTATTACTTACAAAATGTTTTGCTAAACTCCTGATTTACCAATTATGGCTACATTAATGCATCCATATATGTAGCTCACTAATCGCTAACTAATTTCCACACCAAAACGCAGTAAAGAGAGAGAGTGAGAGAGGCATCAAAATGTGAAACCCAGTTTTCTCCAGAATCCATTACTAACCCATGTATTTTTAATACTTTCTAAATGACTCGTGGCTTCCCTTAGTTAGTTCCCTTCATCACACATTACTTGTTGGAAACTTGAGTGAGCTTGACTTGAGCTTCCTTCCTCTGCCTCTTTTCTGTGGTTATTCCACTAAAAGGGCCTTTTATCATATTATGTTAAGATACCTACCCAAAAAGGGACCAAACTTGAAAAATTAAATTATGAATAGGAAAAGTTCGTCAAAGTCTGAAAACGGGTCGGGGTGCTGCTGCTCGCACTCATATTTCTTCAGGGCTACAAGCTCTCTTCGATGGAGCTCTCTCCTGAAGCTTTTAGGTGACCATCAATAATAGCACTCCTCTCTGCGCCTCAGAGAGAGAAAGTGGCAAAATGAGATTTTGAGCATTTACATCAAAAACCGCAAACAAAGGAGCGAGTGAACTATGATGCCATTCCCACCTTCTCGCCCAACTGAATAATACATTAAGGTTGGTAATAGTGCAATATTGTCGTGTCTCCCCCATCCCATGGCTTTTGTAAAGGAAGTTGCTCCTCATCTCATCATCACGATCATTACCACTTCCTACCTTCTGCTCAGTTTTACTTACGTTATGACCTCTCATCTCGAAAATCTCGCGAATGTCGATGATGATATGATTCGAATCTATATAGAGCTTACTTTGCATTACTTATCATGTTTGCTCAAACTTGTTTGTCACCATCACACCGTGAGCTGAAGCAAACACGATAGTTTTGTCCCCTTGTTTGTATGCAGAGAGCGTAAAAGACGTCATCCATTTTGTCAACTTTCTCAAGTTCACACATTCCATATTTGCTCTGAGGACTTTATAACATTTAGCGACTATGCTTTCTTAGCAGAGATCCCCAACATCGCACTATAAATATGTCTCCAACTCCACATGCCTGTGTGTTAAAAAGCAAGTGAAAGGATCGAGAAGAAGATATCTAAGCTAATGAGGGTTACATCCCATGGCGCATCCTGTGGATTCATCTGAAATTAAAATTCAAAAAGTTTCGTAACATATTTCTCGATCAAATTGATATCCTGCCTATTGAGTCTACATAGGGAAAAGCTGAATGTAGGTAAAGGTGGCTTGGCTGATGATGATGGTGATGATGATGATGTTCCATATAAAGTTTGCAAATGTGGTTTAGACTGGATTCAATTATGCAGAAGGTAAAAGAGCAAAATCGTTTAGATTGGCTTGTTAGAGTGATAAATGGAGTGATGATGATCTTCAGGCAGAGAAAACTGCTCGTGTAGAAATGCTTGCCGGCTGTAGCCGGATATTTCTTTGAACCTTTTACGAGATGAGATGAGAGTTGCATCAGGTTGGGGGTTGAAGGATGGTTTGTTTGGCGACTGCTTGTCTTCCATGTTTTTTACGTGCATTTTTTTCCATCTCCATATAGCAGTTATGTTTACATAGGCAGTTTATATAGTCTTTATATTTATTATCGAATCCTACGGAGAAAGAGTTAGACTTGGTAATATGAACCATACTACTTATATGCAAGTAGTCCATTCAGTCCAGTCACGTATTTAGGCTTGCATAATAAATACTGTTTTGCTTGGAATATTTCTTACACATTGTGTAAAAATGATTAGGAGTACATATTAAGCTGGAGAAGCAAATGTAAGGCACGAATTCCTCAAAAATACAATCCAAGCATGATCCAACTTTGTTCGTATATTTTGCAGTGGCTTGACTTGCAAGTTAGTGAACTTGTAATTAAGCATTTCCACACATTATCTTTTTACCCCTTTCATTTGCAAGCATCACGATAATTAACTTTTTATATGTGATGATGATGATGATCCCATAAGTCATATTATAAGAAAGCATTTTCGCCTGCCTCAACCTTCCATTAGTTTAACATTACATTGGGGCTGTATTCTCTACAGTTCATGAATAAAAAGCGGAGAGTTTCATATTTTGTTGCAATTCCGTCAATTAGGCAACTTTTATACTTAGGCATATTGCGAAATGGACTATAGTGGCACTCGCAAACTATATTTTCTGATGGTTCCACTCACTACAAAAAGCCCTTTCCATAACTCACTCACATTTCACATAGATCATGCCTGAAGACCAGCTATAAAGCACGACAATCCTAAGGCCAACTCATCTATTAAGATTCATGGAGGCAGAAATAAGCAGTGCACTGATTAATTAAGAAAAACAGTAGGCCAGCCGAAATTACTATATGAAAGATACATAAAAGCTCGAACCTACACAACAAGGTAGTATATAATGCAATAAATAATGTTTGATGCTGACTTTAATTTTAAACGTAAAAAACAATACCTACTCATAACACTCCTATATGTCTGTACGAGATGATCATAATAAAAATATAAAAAAAGCAAACTAAGCAGTGGATGTGGACTCGACCGCTGTGAGCCACGTTACATTTCATGAATTTCGCATTAGCCACCAAGCACGTACTGAGCAGTTAGTCTCTGCACTAATAACATAATTGTGAAGGTGATGTATGTCGTTAAGATAACTAATTGTTGGGCAGCTAAAGGAATAATACAGAAACTAAAGTAAAGGCTGTTGGACTGTGATCATTTTTTTCTGCATGCGTAACAAAGTTCCTGTTCCAAGATCTCCAAGATGTCCACTCTGAAGAGCTCCACTTTGCTCTGATAGCCATCCAATCGTGCATTCTGCCCAACCAACTCAATTTAATATCTTTTCGCATTGTTTATCCGGAATGTGTCAATGTCAATGTCAGGGTGTACCTACAGCCTAGAATATATAGTCATTATATCAATATTATATAATTTATAGGATTATAATATAACGCCATGTCAATGCTAACTGTCAATTATGAGCCAAAATTGGAGTTCAGCATGTCTTTTAGGTGCATCTATCTGTGCTCATTGACATTGACTGCCGAGTTCCTCAATATAGAGATAAAGTTGTAGTCAATTGAGCATGTTCTCATATAGCCCCAGCAGACTGCTCTGATTCCTCGAAGAGCTTAATGGAAAAATTAGGAAATATCTGTGACTCCAACGGTCACGGTATTTAGCTTTTAGCATAATTAAAAGTAGATGAGCCATCATTTCGGATTTTTATTGATCTCTTCCATTTAATTTGCAACACGCCAGGCCGTGAATGCCATTACTGCCCAGTCGAGTGTTTATGGATATGCATATGGCATGGGATATTAAACTTTACATCCATGCTTATCATCACCATGATCCGCTGCTTTTGTCTCAGCTATCGCTAATCAGGAATAAATTTACGTTGTTGTCGCTGTTCTGCTGTTGGATGGTTCGTAATTTGGAATGAGGATCTGTCATGACTTCCCATCCCTTTGGAAGCATAATTAAAGCAGAGGTAAATATAATGGTTCAGTGAAGCGTGGTCAAGCGTATGCTACAGCTGCAACATCGCTAAAAAACGCTGCTACACTACGATAACGTGTCTTGGAGCCCAAAATTCTCTTAACTTTAGGCTGATTAGATGCTCGATAATGAATATAATCAATAGATGATTATGTGGCTGGAAGAAAATTATACGAAAGCATGATGATATGGTAAATAAACGGTGATTTGCGCTTGCTAATTCTGCTACATAGTATAAAAGAAGAAAAAAAACTCTCTCGTTTTTTTGCCAATGCTAATATAATTTGGCAATGCCAAAAATTCAATCCATGTCATACAAAATACAATTGGTTAGGCATGGAAGTTGGAAGTTTTGTGGGTATCCGAACTCTCTGTGAATGTCGGTATTTGCCTAGGAGGAAAAATACCATTTCATAACGCTGAACTTCAGTTAACGTCCTTTTTATGCTCAAAATCATTTTTTATGTAGTCAATAAAGACTGATGGGCATACTAAACATTGATAATATTATTATTGGATATAACCGCACGAAACAAAACGAAACTTCATTATAATGAGTCATTCAGAGCTGAATCGATTGTAAAAACGAAGTCATAGAAAATAAATTTCAAACGATAATGAGACCATTAACCATAATTAGTCGTTGTTAGCCTGTGAACTCTGAGAGTTTACTATTTTTTGCGCCTGAGTACAATACCAAAAAGAATTTAATCTACTCATCTGGCACCACCGACTACCGACTCCAATTCCCAGTTCACCAAAGCCAACTCAACTCAACGATAAAAATGACTGCATGTTGCAAAAGGAATAATGTGTTTGTTGCCAATTAAAAAATTAGGTACCTTTTTTCACTTTCAACATTTTGAAAAAATTGACCGTTTGAATGTGCTCAAGTATTTATCTGGTTGAAATCCGCTCATTGCATGCCCACATAAGTTAACATGGAGGGGAATATAAATCCTATTGAATTAACGGAATCCTCCAAGTCATTAAAAGATTAGGAATCCAATGATGTTATCCGTTTAATTTAAAACTAGCTAAAACCCATCTCCAGTTATGAGCCTCGCGCAGACAGACAGAGACGCTGACGGAATGGACAAAGCAATATTATCTTGATGCGCCCCGGCAATAAATGCAACCATATCATGATCCAGAGTTATTTCACGGATAATATTTCCCTTCTAGTTCAAGACCATGGACAAATACCGTAGTCTGGTTGCTGTCTCGTAAAATCTTTCAATAAAATGCTGATTTTATGACGGATGGATGAAACCTGCCAACACCACCCTATCGTTTTCCATTCCATTATTCATTTTATGAGCATTTGATATGCGCATTTGTCAAAAAATTCATCTGCGTATTTATCCTGTGTAATTTCCAAGCTGCACGTGAATGAGGATAATATAGACTAAAATGATGATATATGACTATAAAATGACTATAGCTAATTTATGAATCTACATTTATTTCCATCTAGCTCGTTAGACTCGACTAAAATGACTAGAGAGTAAACAGAGAGGCATGAAAAAGTTCCAATCCAATAGTTTTTATGGTCTATTTTCTATCAGCCTGCTAAAGGAAAAAACAAGGGGATAATTACATCAATTATTGCGATTAACACCTTTAGGACGTAAAATGGAGGGGATGACGCTTCCAGCCTTACACGTGAATAACATCACCATTTTTATTATTTACCTTTGATCCCCCACACACCTCTCTCTCCAATTACGACTATATGTTTTTTTTCCACTTTTTTTCTTCATTTTATGTGTTTGTTGGTGGTACTGATGGCCCACCGGTGGCAGTATAGCTGCTAATGCAATAAATCAGAAATCAATAAATAGGAGTTGTCACGCAACGTAAATACCTTCAGGATCCAAAAAGACTAATGCCATCCCATTTCCCCCCACCCGATCCATATAATAAGTGCAATTAGATGGGATATATGACATTTGCTTCTTTCGCAATTCCCAATTCCATCATCCTTTGATGTTTGCGTTGTCACTCTGGAACTTTTTTTATAGGACTCGTCGTGATTATGATGATAAAACTTTTTTGTTTGCCTGCCTTACCTTGATGGAGAAAGTGCAAGTGGGAGCATCAAAGAAAAACTTGCTAACCCTAACCATTTTATCTTCTCCTACCAGCATAAAACACATTCATTCGAGACCCGCGCAGATATAATTACATTTCATCTCTTGGAAAAGTTTAGTCATAGTGTAAATAAATAATAATTGTTCAATCCTTTACCAGAATGCATAATGTCATGAGGCGCTTTTTTTTCTGCTCTGCTCATAAGTTTCTCCATTTGCGTGTTCCCCATGCATGCCATACATATATGTAAATAGTCAATGTCAAACTTGTGTGTGGTAAACAAAAAAAAATGCGCTCATGAACGCCTACGACCTAAGGATGATCATCGTGGCGGTGGTGATGGTGATCATCACAGGGAAAAAAAGTTAATTTAACGCGAAACTCTGTGTGGAGCACACAGTTGATCATGCAAGACGGGGAGTCGTAACCAGCACCTGGTTGATGTCTGAAGTTCAAAAGGAAAGAAACCAAAAAAAGTTTTGGATGAAACCTTTCGGGATAAATGCTCTCCATTTCAAATTTTTTTCAAAAATCCTTTTTGGAAATGGAATAGATAGGTAGGAGGGAATGAGATGAGGTTGATTTTGCCGTGTATTTATTTATTTATTGGGATCTTTTAGGCGCATGAAACATGGATAATGTGAAGTTCCTCTCCCAGCTATTTACACTAGCGGCCAAGCCAAGGTTAAAAATCACTGCTCTCTCAGAATGGAAAAAAGGGGGAATCACGTTTGTTCCTCTCAGGTTCTCAATATATTCCATGGAGAGTCTCCTTTCTCATCCAAATTATTCTAGGATCATTTCAAGACATACATGCGTAATTTAGATGTTAATTCATGTGAGGAGTATTAAAAAAATTCGTAGCTTTTAACCTAGACTAATGTGAGTCATGTCATCGTCATCGTCATCGCCAGCGTGTCTTGCATAAAGTAAACCCTCCCATTCCATTTCCACCACCAGCTAGAGATAGTTATAAAAGTAATAAAGTTTGGCAAGGCCAGAGCATCATATAACCACACAAAGTTTTTGGAACTGGGAAAGAAAAAACGGACTCAACATTCGAGGCTTCAACCTGTGTGAGGAAGAATTGAGAAATGGCAAGAAAATGGATGTTGATGTTGGATGGGGAAGTGACGTGGAGGTGTGAAATCGGGAATCTCTCAAAAGGCTCAATAAATTCTATGAGTTTTATGAATTTATGGAGTTTTTTTAGAACTAAGTTGGACCCAGGCTGGAACATGAATCATTTGTAAATATTATTTTATGATGACTGGATTTTTCTCAGCGGAACGAAGTACGGTTGGGAACCCTGGGGCAATGTGAGACCCTGATGGGGATCCTGTTTATTTTCACCTGTCAGTTCGCTGAATTATTTATGAGGCTTATCCATTTCCTGGTAGGTGGTAGATTAAGTAATACCTTGGCAGATGTACAATCATCATGATCAATGTCCATAGTCATGATCAGATATTTTAGATTATTAAATCAACCCATCACAAACGTTCCGAAATAATGAAGAAAGACAAAACCATTTCAACCCTGCTCATCAACAGTCTTTCCAAATCCCATATTCAGATGTCCATAATCATTATGAATGACTATGGCAATGATATCTAATTGATTACGATTATGTAAATTGAGCTTGAAGGCGATACTGATGATAACGTCATCAGCATTGTAAAACAAGATAATTAGTTTAATGCAAGTAAATATTGACATTGACAATGCTCAGGTTCGTGTGCTGTAATCAAGCATCTAGGACTCGGAATCATGTAATGTTTCGGAGCTACGTACTTTTCACCGTATTTATTTCGGGTACATGAAAGTAATAAAAAATAATAAAAAGTTGAGATTATTTATAGTTAACTCAGGTATTGCATACGTTCGAATACGTCCTACTAATTTGATCATCAGCTCCAACCTGCATATATTATGTGTAGAATGGTTTCTATTCTATAGAAATGTACTTGTGTCTGATCAAAACATTGATATCGAACTTGAAATACTCAAAATTTAAATATTTATTGACATCAATAGGAAGAATCACTTATACAGTCTAATAGATACGTAGAATTGATGGGAATTAAATCAATGATTGAAAGTCTGGTAAAAATTCCAACGCAACTACATCCCGTTTCTGCAATCTGCGTATGGGTGAAATCTGAAATCCTATTTCTGCAAATAGGATTCAGTGGAAAGAAATGAAGTATGCTTTCCTTTTTATAATGTACTCCATGTCATTTCTACAAATATTAACAGAAAGTTTCAGATTCAGACTCATGTCAATTTCCAAGAATTTCAGATATAGCCTAGTTCATATATTATCCTGGGTTTAGAATATCATTCACAAAAATTGTAATCTTGATCCCTTCAGTTGGCAATAAAAATAATGTTTACCTTTCTGCCTTGCGTCATAGATTGATACACATTTTTGAAGCCGTTTTTTTAATAAAAAATGAAATAAACTGCGACAACAACTTTTGATTTTGTTAGCTTAATAACGCGCTAGTTTGTTTTTCATACGAACTATACTGAACGTGAGATGAAAAATATGGGGAAAATTGCAGACACTGAGACGCTGCTTGAAATAATATATATGGTTTAGTGGAACTGGAATACATCATTTTTCCTCCTCTTCTTAAATTCTTTGTCACTCTTATGGAATCTCATTATCTTCTGCTCAACATATCAGACAGTCTGAACATGCCCACTTTACATTGCAATTTGTCTTCCTGTAGGAATTCACCCCTTCTCTCAATGTGATCAAGCATATCCGCACTTTTTTTTAATACTTGTTGTCGCTGAGCAAATTTCCGGCGAAACTCTTGGGATCATCCTTTAAGTGGAAAACATGCTTACGAAGAAATCAAGATGATTATGGTATGACAAGCAAGTTCAAAAAATGGTTCAAGTTCAAAGTTGTGACAAGGACAAAGTAAAACTGCAGTTTTCAATTCCCATCCACAATTCCGCGTACTTCCTGGTCCCGCTTGAATTCAACAGGAAATTCAGACAAAATGCATTTGGGTAACGATGGATATACTTACCTTTCGGGAGAGAAAAAATTGATGAAATAAACTGTGCAAAAATAAAGCGTTACGGAAACAAAAATAGCACAAAGGGATACAAGGTAGAATAAGTTTCACTCTTCCAATGATTTTGTGCTACTTATATGGCTTACCTACGCAAGCCGCATGTATATTACGGAATAAGAAGTACAAAAAAATGCGAAATTTTCACTGTCACTCTTCCTCAGACTTTACATAATAAGCTTGTGTTTTTCATAAGAATTTAGCATGATACAATGTCGATGAGATAATACGATGACAGTGATATGATTTGAAGTGAAAGCATCTCCTTTTCAAATATGTTGTCCCTTGACCCTGATTACATTTCTAAGGAATCCGGTCATTTGAAGTAGGCTCATGTATTGCGGAATATGAACGCAGTGGAAGCCTAAACAGGTGCTTGCTTATATGAATTTGCAATTTAGTGTCAGTGGAGGTTATGATGAGCCAATGGCTGTATTCATCATCAGATTCATATTTAAGGATAACGATAAAAAAATTAATATAAAATGATCACATCTGGAAAGGATTTGCAAAGAATATTGAACCACGGAAGTTGCAAAATATCGGCTTTATTGATAGAAATTGGAATTCTATATGCAGTATGAAACTGAATATAGTCAGATTAACATCATAATGGAACAAGTTAGGCTTGCAGAAATTCTTTTTACTGGAACCTTGTTTACAGGATGTGTAATAGTATAATCTGTAGATTATTTAATATCGATATCGATATCGTACATTAGTGTACATAATCTTTTTATCATGGGACAATTTTTATGTTGTTGTGATTCATAAATAAGATATATTCCAAGCTACAAAAATGAGAAAGGCTTCTTATTGTTATTTCTCCGTTTTGTGAGACGGAGGTTGGGATGGAGGTTAACGTTCTGATTTGAGATAGGACTAGACAATACTATCGTACTTGAAACCGATGGCCTGCCGTCATGTCCCAATGTTAATACTTTATTATCAGCAATAATCACAACCTTTATTATTACCAATCACGCTCCCCGCTTGTGAGTGAAACCTCAGTCAAAATCAGTTATTAAGCGATGAATAATTGCGGAGAATGTATTATGAAGGTAGAAAAATAATTATGGAACAAGTTATAACATGTGTGTTCTGATGCGTACGAACAAAACCGGGAATGTTCATTCATGGGTCGGTTAAAATGAATTAAAAATGAAGTGGGTCCCTTGAGAACTTGCAAGAAAAACGACATTATTTCTTTGGAGGAAGATAGTTTTTTTTTTAAATTACCATCCCAATTATGAGTATATGAGAAACTGTGGTGAAGGCAATTAATTTATTAAAACTAAAGGTTTATTTGCCAGATTTCTAAAATATTCGAGAGAAAACTGGGCATTAAACTCTATAACCATTAAACTTTTGTGACAACAACATATTCGCAACAATAGTAAGTTTAGTTTGGTTTAGTACAAGACAACGGCTCACTCAGCCCTTGTTTTAATACGCAGTCGAGTTTCGAGCTTAATTGACACAACAATCAAGCCGAAAGCATGATTAGGCATAGGACGCGCATAGGATGCACTGGTGCTAAATTACGAGAGTGAAAATAAGGCTAGATTTAATGTAATGCAGCACCTAATATGAAGGTCAGAAAGCCTGAATACATGGGTCGATTAAGTGGAAGCTGCGACTTTTACGAAAACGTTTGCCCTGAAAATTACGATCGTGTAAGATATATGTATGTTTGGGGTACTATGAGAATGATCCAGTACAAACAAATGTTTGCAGCATGCCAATGTCATGCCAACAGAAATTGCTAGTTAATTAATATGCGAATTCCAGTATTTCATATTTTTATAACTTTTACTGTTACCGTTATCGTATTCGTAAAAAATACTTTTATTCATAATATTTTTATAAGGTTACTTTTTCTCACAAGATTACTAAATGCTATAAACATTACCATTTTAATACAAATCATAGCATGCTACCCCAGCCATCCCACTGGGATCAAGTTGATACAATCCTTAACGCAATATAAACAACAGCATTGGACATAACTAATTCAACAGTATCAACAGTGTACATAATACATAAATATATTCAGTGACTGACTGCATTTTAACTACAAAACCGAACAAAACATTTGATTTTACTTTTTTAATACTGCGTGTCAAGCCCAACAGCTAACAAAGCTCACTCTGATCTGATGTGAGAACCCTGGCGAGAATATGTACATTTACAACAAGGGCCAACTAACTTTGTAAAATAAAACGTTACAATCAACAATCAAGTTGAATTCATAAGTCATTTATGTTTTATACTCTCAATGGTTTTCGATTAAAACAGACAAAATGTACAAAAAACAGGAAAACGCGGAACTTTACATGATTATTCATTTTAATACCTTTTGAACGTACAAGAGCGCATGACAATCTGCTTTTATATTACAACTAAAGTACATAATAATTACCACAATATGTAGACAAAAACAATTACATGAATATTACAAGTTCACAATACTCAGTAGGTATTATGTAGGAGGATGTACATAAACGGAAAGGCAATCAGTTGCGTTGTCTAATTACAAACAAAAACAAAATTAACTAGACTACCACCTAAACGTATTGATAATTAGCCGATGGACTTGCACAACAATGATAACTTCATGCGATTGACTGCGATTTCGAATAGATCGTATGTCACAATACAACTATCATAGAACGGAGATGTAATCAGTCATTGGAACACATGTCAGCAGTTGCAATCACCATCATGAATTGCCCACAACATTTAAATATCGGACATGAACCAAGTAAGTAAAAACATGTAGCCAGAAATCAAATTCAACGAGAAACTAATTGTAAAAAAGGTACACTCATCATTTTATCATCAACCATCCCCAGGAAACGTTTGAACTAAAAAATTCCACTAAATCCGAATCGGGGATGATTATCAATACTAACCAATTTTCCATTTAATACAAATCAGCTAAGGTACTTGTTTTTTTTTCTCTTCCATTTCGCAACAGATAAAAATACTAAAGACTACTCAGACTTTACGAAGAGCAAGGAGCAGTAAGACAACCTACGATGATAAGAAAATAACAAGAAAAACTTTAGGATATAGTAAATCCCTAATTAAAAAACAAACTGTCATTGTTGAAGATGCGACATGAAAAGCATCTACAGTATTTATAACAATATAACTTTCATTAAACCTGACTGGTGAATGAGAAGTAGAAAGTGGCTCGTTTCTTTGTTAAAAACATGCAGGTAAAATGTCTGAGTCAAATAAATAGCTTGAATATTCCCATTGTTTCCGGGACATGCATAGCACCAGCATAGCATACTGATTTCTTTCCAAACTCACTCTAACAGCTTCCCTCATTAATGCTCAGTTACTGCGAGGTGACAATTAAAAAGACTTTCAAAAACAAAACCAAGAGAAAATCTAAATGTAAAACTGATTTTTCATAGACAGTTTCAACAAGTTTGAACTGATCCACAGATATATATTTATCGATGATATCCACAAATAAATAGTAAAGTATATATTTTACTACAATTTACCGAACTAAACCGTAGATAATTGTTCTAGCTACATATAAACGCGCAAAGAAATTGTAAAGGTGCTTAAGAAAAAAATGTTTGGAATTACAAAAGTTATTTAGTTGTTAACACCATCTAGCTAAAGTGTATTAAGTGTAAGTATAATACGGCTACCAGGATAATAAGAATTTTTTACTCAGTCCAGGATGTTTTTCAGGATTACATTAGCTAGCCGGAGCAAATCTCCGAATGTTCGTCCCAAGCAGCAACCTGCAAAAAATTAATCATTAATTAATTAATATTTAAATATTAAACTTAGTTCATTTAACTTCCTCTCTGCATTATCGCAAACAGGAAGGCCGAGCCTGTTTTCATGGTGCGTTTTTCATAGACATGAATTTTGGGATTTTGGCAAAAGCGACATCTTCAAAAAATGCCACTTAGCAAAGGAACTGAGATGAGATGAAATATAAATGACTGGACAGCGCACTAAATTATTGACCTGCTCTACTCTACACGATAGGGATAGGGATTACAACATTACACCTCCTCGTTACCTATGATCAGTTAGAGCTAAGCCTTTGAAAACAAATACCTGGTATTTGATTTCAAATACCACAAAAGTATTTGAAAACAACT